>JAGXCT010032721.1:50535-62424 GCA_022495035.1 Philopotamus ludificatus
TGTTTTTGTAAAACCGCGTTAAAAAAAACCGCGTTAATAGAGGGACAGGTGTATAGTGATAAAAATTGAATATGATAATACTATCTGTAAAAGACAGTGGGTGGACTAAAATCAAAAATCAGAAACGTGATCTTCATGACGTAAAATAAATGTTTATCGAGAATAGAGATAAATAATGCACTTTTAATTTTAAGATTATAATTATTGAATCATAAAAATGGTACTCTCACAATACGCAATGCTATGTGGCAAGACCCAAAAATTTCCTACCCAAAAATATCGGAACAAATCTGTGATAAGTCTAACTCTGTTCTTGTCAATCCTAAGTATAAGGAACCAAATCTATTCTATAAATAACATTTTTTTCTCTCATTTTGGACTCCCACCCCTGCACGTGGGCGTGGTCACGAAACAATCGCGACTTGTTTTCAACTCGCGTCGTGAATAAGTCGATACGTGTGCAGAGGGCCTAAGGGGTACTACTGGTAATCCCGAAACTGAACCTTGCGGTCAAAAAGGTACTTTTGTCTGTATGGTGGGATTGTAAAGAAATTATTCATCATACAATTCTTAAATAACGGTTGTGATAAGCTGGAATGATTAAAGGAAGCAATTCATAGAAAAGAACGCAGAATATTCAATAGGGAAAACATATTTTTTCAACATGACAATGCGAGACCACATACAGCTAAAATTACTCGGGATAAATTAATGGAATACAGTAATACCCCCAATAACGCGAATTTAAAAAAAAAATCGCGGCAGTCCCTCAAATAACGCGAGTGCATTCTATTCATGCATAGCTCGACCGTAAACTCTATGCCGTTTGGCTGGGTCGCCTGTGTGTAGATCTCGCTCGCACATATCTATGTCCTGAATATTTCATTCATATATTTTTTTTTCATTGTTTTAAGTTATGTCAGATTTGTATTTTTTTGCGAAATATCCGTAACCCTAAATTTTGTATGTGCTTCATTATTCCCGATAACGCGTTGTTCTAATAACGCGGTCCCAACTTTCGCGTTATCGGGGGGTATTACTTTACAATTATTCATTTCATCATTTTCACCATGATATTTTTCCATCGTGAAGTGAAAACGGGCCTCGATGTCTATTTTTCATCCGAATAAAAAGATTTATATAAAAATTATTAGAACGACGGAAAAATGTTGTAGCTATCGAGGTAGAATAAATAATTAATAATTGATATAGTAATATATGTATTTATTAAGTTGACTTTTTATTTATAACTACTACATTTTCGTCGGGTTATACTTAAGATTTTTTTTTGAGAAAAACGGCCGCCATGGAATCGCAAATCCTGCTCGAAATCACGTTACGCCGACGAACGAAAGTAAAAATTATATCGATTCTAATTCTCTTTCGCCGCAAATCTCCCGACAGCCTCGCACGTGTAATCCGTTACATAAAAAAATAGCATTGCACAAAATCGGCGAATAACCGGTTTTCGAAACCGCAGGTGAGCGGTGTCCGATGGCGCGAAACGGAAAAGCCGAAAATTCTTCGTCGATCATCATTATCGTCCGCCGCCGCCGCCATCATATCATCATCAGCGTCATCTGCCGACAACAATTGGGTTTAGGGGCCGTTATTGTTACGCCTATGGGAAAACAATTATTTTTACCTGCTCACTTTCACCGGTTGAAATTGCCGCTTCCGTCGACGCCATTGTTCCGCGCGACGCGTTTAGCATTCCGATGGGAATCGTCTTCTTGTCCTCTAATGATGTGTACTCGCTCGTACGGAGTTAATGGGTTATTTGTACAAGGCACTGCACAACGGTGTTGCATCGATTTGCTGTCGAGGTCGTACGGCTGGGGGGTTTAAGGTTGAACAAGAATACTCGTCTCAACAGCAAAAAACACATCATGCAATAAATACATTCTTCAAGGGAAGGTCAAAAAGTTCGTGGAAATGGACATGAAACGAATACAGGATTTATTCAATTTTCTTTCTTTTGATTGGATTCATTCAGCTCCATTAAAGGATTAGAAAGCTTTAAGTAAAAGTTATTTGGATAAGAATGTATTTATTCGATTCATGGGAATATCTAAAACCCATACATTTTTTAGCAATTCTAATTTTAGCTTCATTTTTACGGGACATAATTATGTAAATTTCTCTGGAGGTTACCTCGAATAAAATAGTTTTCGTATGAATCATTGGATTTTTATCCAGTGGCGGCTCGTGGGTAAAATATTTGGGGGCGTAATATTTAAAATTAAAAAAGTATATTTCGCTTATATTTTCTTTAAAATATAAATAATAAGTAGAGGTTAAAATACAAAATATTATTAACAAGAATACTACTGCAAATAAATATCAATCTAAATACTTAATCGGCCGGAAGCCGAATTATAGGCCATACTGGGCCCGAACACCATAGGCCGGTAGCCTATTTATAGGCTTTTCCGAGCGCGATCTTTATCGGCCCCACATTTGTTTATTTAAATATATACGGTTAATCAAAAAACAAAAAATCGATATGATTTTGTCGCTATTGACTTTGCGGAACAATTATATATTAAAAGCGGATCATCTCTAAATAATTGAAAAAATGAGGTAACACTGATTTGGTTCCAATGGCGAAAAATCGTAAATTATATTATTAATTAGGTTAATGCGGATTCGTCGTTTCGACCACTGCGGTTATTGGATCGTGTCTCGTTTTTTTTTCTACACCGAAACCGTTTTCGTCTACGCATTAACCGCACATGAGGCTCGGTTCGTTGCACCAGCATCGTCATCTCGATCGCCGAGGATCATGATTAGAAGACCGTGTCGCCTGTCGCACGGCATCCGCTGCACTTTCTTCTCGTAGCAGCAATTTGCGTTAATTTTCGCACTCGGTTTTTAATCATCTCGGGGCCCCGGTGACTAAGCATCCGAGATCGGTCATATGCCGGAGACTCGGAAGGCAAGAGAGAGAGAGATTCCCAGGTGTCGTTGAACCGCCGGCGTCTGGAGAGAAATCTACTCGAGAGTCATCGAACCGTCTGGTTTTTCTCCCGCCGTATCCGATGTCGGCTGCAAAAACTGCATCCATTGTCGGAGACGCGATTCCGGGTTGCGTCTGAAAAATGGCGTAACCCGCGGATTTCACTCGCGATTCGTGTGCAATGTCGCATTCGACCCCCCCCCCCTCCTCCGCACTCGTCGGAGCCGGTAAAAGTAGCGCGCGAAATCTCTGATCAGGTGTGTGGGCCGATGCAAAATGCAAAACGACAACCTTGACTCGATTCGCCATGCGAAAACCGTGTGATTGATCGTGAGACAAAACGTAAAACAATTCGGGCTATCCCTCACTCCGCACCGTGAATCGTTAGATCGCTCTCGTTGAACGATTCCAAACAGTCGAGCCTAATCACATTTTTTTGTCATCATCAGCAATGTAGCTAGCTGGGCCCTGTGCGCTCTATTTACATTGATAATTTTATTTATGTCTAACGATGTATTGATATCATAAGCCGGAGAACATCTTAGAAAAGGGAGTGAAATGCCTCGGCAAAACGTGGAGACGTTGGAAATCCTCGGACAGTCTCGACCGCGAAGAAGAAGAATACGACAAAGACGACGATCTGGTAAAATAAATCGATAAAGCGTGCAAATTATCCGAATGCTTTGGTTTGAATAGATTAAACGAGAACGTAGGCTCTACCAATCCCCTTATTTAGAAGTTTGATGTATCATAATAAGTAAACGCTAGATATTATATTATTTGACGTATGAATTTGTCATGCGCTATCATATTTCTCATGACTTCTTTTTGATTATTTTGTGCTTTCTCTTGGCGCTCGTATATGGAATACCCAAAGACAGGGTCAATGCCATTTTCCAGTTGGGTAAGAACATTTTCCAGAAATAATAATACAAATTGTAAGTCTAAGCGACGTAATTTTTCGCATTGCATTTATTAATCGTTTGCATTTCGCAGGTTATGAATCAAGACGTCAAACGGGAAAATCCACTCCAGTTTAAATTCCGAGCCAAATTCTACCCGGAAGACGTCGCTGAAGAATTAATTCAGGACATCACCCTGCGTCTCTTCTACCTTCAGGTACGTTCAGTATATAATACCCTAATATATCGAAAAGAAAAAAAAATAAAATTATGTATTTGATTTCAGGTTAAAAACGCAATCCTGTCGGATGAAATATACTGTCCTCCCGAAACATCAGTGCTGTTAGCATCGTACGCTGTACAGGCACGTCACGGGGATTTCCATAAGGTTAATCACAATGCTGGCTTCCTCGCCAACGATCGTCTTCTCCCTCAAAGGTAAAATTTAATCGATGCATTAAATTGATATTGAGAAACTCTTGTTTATAATGTGTTGTGCGATTGTAGAGTTATGGACCAACACAAAATGTCGAAGGACGAATGGGAACAGTCCATCACCACTTGGTGGCACGAACATCGTGCAATGTTGCGAGAGGATGCCATGATGGAATATCTCAAGATTGCTCAAGATCTTGAGATGTACGGTGTCAATTACTTTGAAATTCGTAACAAGAAGGGTACAGAATTGTGGCTCGGCGTAGACGCTTTAGGCTTGAACATATATGAAAAAGACGACAAGTGAGTATTTTAATTTTAACACTTTACCGAACCCAGACATATTATTTTTTAACGCCCTAAATATTAATTAATAAAATAATTTGCATTATTTTTAATTGCTTTTTGTAAAATTGGGAATCTACGGATTTTTCATTTAAAAATACTGTTTTTTCTGTATTTCTACTTCCGACTTTTTCTCAGAGAAATTCTTTCATATGCAAACGGATTATTTGTATTGTTAATGCATGTTGAGGGATCAAAATAAGTACATTTCTATCCTTCATCTCACAATTCAAAATCAAAACGGATCATCTTCAATTGAAATAAGAGGTGCACAGACCAAATTCCTCAGTTTTTGAAGGTTCCTGTAAGATGAAAATAATCCTGGGTTTAACCGTGGACAGTCAATCTTTGCTGATTCCATCTTTGACTTCTGTATAAACACAAACATAAGTGACCCCTAACTCAGTGCAGCTTTTTGCCACCTGGAGGACGCTGCGCCATCTCCGCAGGTCCTTTCGCTTCCTCCGTCCATTTCAGACGCTCGGCAGAGACGTGTCCAACTCAACCCCATGGTCAGGTTTGCGATGGTTGCCCTTCTGGTTATTTAGACTGTTAATATACGTCCAGGTAATACTTTGTTCAGCTCTCTTAAATTCGAACTGATGTTTCGTATCATAAATAAAATAGCACAAGAGTATGGGGGACATGCTTAATTTTACGTCTCAACTGATGAAAATACTGACGACAGTAGTTGAGTTTCAGGATATCCCCGTAAAGTATCAATCGTTTATTTTTTAATGCTTCGTTGTTCACCTTCGAACAAAGTAAGCATACAACGACTTAAGTGCATCTCTCTACTGTATTGCTCTAGACCAGTGATAAGGAAACTGCGGTCTACCGCACTTTCTCATGCGGCCCTTCAAAGATTTTACATTTTAATTTTTAACCATTCCTACAGTGTACCACAGCCTCATTGTACACTAGGCGTACAGTGTTTTATTTCTGTAATTTTTCATACTATGTTAATTTTATTAATTTGAGTTCATCATTCGGTGTTTGTATTATCATTTCTTACATGCGTACACACGATTTTTAAATTTGTAGCTGGCCGTTGTAAAAAAAGGTTGCTCATCTCTGGTCTAGACATCACTTACCTTGATATATATTTATAACTATAATATAAAAATAATACTAATGTATTTAACACGTTGACTGATACCAACGCACCTAGCGCTTTGACAAACATTTTATCCGCGCTCATGGACATGCGAATTGTATCAAATAATAAAGTCAGAGTGGCTAGAATTATAACGTGTTTCATTTAGCATTGAATGTGTTAATATGCTAAGTTAATCTTCTCTTATAATTCTTGACCCTGTGACTGCCAGAACAACAATTTATCGTTGATTTTTACGCCAGCGTGAAATATCGCTATTTAATTACTTTTCCTTTTTGATTATATTTATATTAATAATTGATTATCTTTTTTGCATTTCTAAAATATTACCGTTTCTTTTTTTTTCAGATTGACTCCGAAAATAGGTTTCCCTTGGTCTGAAATTCGCAATATTTCGTTTAGTGAACGCAAGTTTATCATAAAACCAATCGACAAGAAAGCACCCGATTTTGTATTTTTCGCACCTAGAGTACGTATCAATAAGAGAATTCTCGCCCTTTGCATGGGCAATCACGAACTTTACATGCGTCGCCGCAAACCGGACACCATCGATGTCCAACAGATGAAGGCGCAAGCTAGGGACGAAAAAATCGCCAAACAACAACAGAGGTAATTTTCAATATCGATAATTTAATAGATTATTATTATGGAATTATTAATATTTTGTTAATAACGAACGTTACAGAGAAAAATTACAATTAGAAATTGCCGCCAGAGAAAGAGCAGAGCGTAAGCAACAAGAATATGAAGATCGTTTACGCAGTCTCCAGGAGGAAGTCGAGCGCTCGCAGGTTAGCAACGATGATATTCTCGATCAAACATTATTAAACAATATTATTTATTAACGATTTTGTATAAAATTCAGGCCAACCTTGTAGAAGCTAAGGATATAATTAGAAGACTAGAAGAACAACTTAAACAATTGCAAGCCGCCAAGGAAGAATTGGAAGCACGGCAAAATGAATTGCAAGCTATGATGACTCGACTCGAGGAATCTAAGGTTCGTCGCTAGTTTTTCATAATATTTAAAGTTGTGTGCGTTTATTTTATCTATGATTCATTTTTAGAATATGGAAGCGGTGGAAAGATTGAAATTAGAAGAAGAAATTATAGCTAAACAGAACGAGGTGCACCGTATACAGGAAGAAGTCGAGGCGAAGAACAATGAAACTGAACGTTTACAAATTGAGGTTCAGGAAGCAAGGCGTAAACAGGTACGGATATGTTTGCATTTGAATTGTTTATCAACGGACGTTTGTGTTAATTTTTTTGTTCCATCAGGATGAAGCTAGTGCTGCTCTGCAAGCGGCCACAATCACACCGAATCATCACCATGTCAGAGAGGACGCTGATGAGGGAGAAGGCGAAGGTTCCGAGGAGGAATTAGCCAACGGAGGTGGTGATCTTGTCGTCGGCGATAACATCGTCGATCCAGTCGAGGACCGTCGCACTCTGGCCGAGCGCAACGAACGCTTACACGATCAGCTCAAGGTAATTTCCATTATATTGATTGACTTACGATAATTTCTCGGCTAACAGAATCGTTATCGCCCTTATTAAATTAGTAATCAAATTCAATGAATAATCATTTTCTTGAACGAAAAGACGAAAACTAAACCCAAAAATAATGGATATCTTTCTGAACAATCAAATATATACACTCAGTTCTCGACTTACGACGGGTTCCTTTCCACCACCCGGTCAGTTCTCGATTCACGACGGGGGCTTCATCCCGCCACCTAGGACGTAAGTCAAAATGGTCGTAAAAAGTAGGTAGTACGCTAGTTGTATTTATTTCAGAATATGTAAAAATTAAATAATATTATTATTAATAGTAAATTTTATAATAATAATAAAGTACATAGGACTCTTGTGAGAATTTTCTCACAAACGTATCCAAATTTGTTTGTATACAAATTTGGTTTTCCTTTTCTTTATAAATTTTATAATAACAGGCAAGTGCTTGCTGAATCAGGCGGCGGTGTATCTTCGAAGATTTATGGGTGCCTGGGTCCATATTGCCATGTCTTTAAGCACAAAGTTTTTAAGTAGTTCATTGTGTTCATCAAGTTCTTTTAATTCTTTTGCTTTTTTTTCTGTAGCACGTTCCTCCTCAATATCAATCGAATCTTGATTTGTGAGCTCTTTATTATCATTTTCTATATTTTTTAGTAAATTGTACAATGACATTAGTTAATTCTCCTACTTCATTTTCTCTATTAAAATTCTTTAATAGTTGCCATACATGATGTTGTTACATTTGACCATCCGTTTGAGATATTTTAATTGCTTGAAAGATGTTATAGTTTTTCCAAAACTCTCTCAAAGTCTGGTATTTTTCTATTCCTGCGAGTGCTTGGGCAAAAGTAATTCTTAAATAATGCTATTTAAAGTTAACAACACCCACTCGATCCATCAGCTGTAAAATGCTTGTAGTGTTTGAAAGGTAAATAAATAACTTTTATATTTAAAAGTGTGGAGGATGAGCGTTGTCAATAATCAGCATTATTTTAAAATCTATTTCTTTTTCTTCTCAATATTTTTTTACTTCAGGAATAAAACATTTTTCAATCTTTTGATTTATATATCAAAAGTGGCTTCAATTCAAATCCGGCGACATTTCCGCCAACAGAATGGTCTAACGGTTTTTGAATGCTCTAAATCCAGGCAAGCATTTAGCTTCTTGATGTACAGTAAACCCCCCTATAATGTCAAGATAGGTTCCACGTTATGTCTTCTCGCAACTTGCGGGCAGGGAAGTTCAACACGACATTTTATTAGTTAATTTTATAAAATTATAAAATATTTTTATGAAAATTCTAATTAGCGGTTTAAAAAATGTACTTTAAATCGACGTTATAGGAAAAAAAAATTGTAAACGTTATAGGGAAGTTTACTGTATACGTTATAGGGGTCCCTGTTATAGGAGTGTACGTTATAGGGGGGTTTACTGTATACACAGGGGCGTCCTTAGGGGTAACCGGGGCGGGGCACTGCCCCATGCACATTTTTCCAGAAATTTTCTTCCAGAAAAAGGCCGTCTCATCGACATCAACTGTTAATACTTTTCTTTTTCGATCATTGCTTTTGTAATAAATCCTCCATCCAAATCTTGAAACATCCGTCCATTTCGTTGTTTAGTAATGATCGTCGATTTTACTGATACCGATATTTTTACTCCTTTGAGAATCGACATGGTTGAATGGGACAATTTAAATTTCCGCCATAAGTCTGACCCTGTTTTGCCACACTCATACTCAACCATCTATTTGTCAAACCTTTCGGGCGCGCAGAAGGTGACAAACTGACCCTGTTTACAAAAAGATGATGCAATCCATTGCATCAGCTTAGTTAACCCTTAGGTTGACCCGGCTCCCTAGCCATTCAAAGGCAAATGCCAGGATAGTTCCTTGAGCCGTTTTCCATCACATTTCCGCTTCCTACAAACTCGCCCCGTCCTCCAGTTCCTAGGCCGTAGCGGCAACGAGGAAACTCGTTCGGATGGAAGCAATGCCGCACCCGGTGGCTGTTTTAGATTATCGCTAAGGCGTGCAATGTTGGCCTGCCGACCCATAGCCTGCCCTTCCATAAGGCTAGTGGGTCAACCTGCATCTGAATTACATAGCCAACTAATGTTGTTCTTGGTGTGCTCCGAAATGGCGGAGGAAACTCCAACATCGACGAGCACGCGAAGAATGACAAAGTAAAAGCCATACGAAATCATCATCATCAGTTAACCCTTTGACTTTAGGGAGTCAAGTTTTCGACGCTCCCAAATACATTGTTCTATACTGACTTATCTCAAAAAAAGGGGTGGTGTGTAATCAGGTGGCAAGATATCCATAATAAAAATGACTCATACCTTGCGTGTCCAATTAAGCTAAGGTGCACGCATTATCTTAAAGTTTGGTCTCTGTCGTAAGTCCGAATGGTTGTAAGTGGAGAACTGACTGTATATATATTATTATTATTATATTATTATCTATGTTCAATTTATTAATAAATATTGTGATGTTGCAGGCACTGAAACAAGACTTGGCACAGTCGCGCGATGAAACAAAAGAAACGCCGATGGATAAAATCCATAGAGAGAATGTCCGACAAGGTCGCGACAAATACAAGACGCTGAGAGAGATCCGCAAAGGAAACACCAAGCGACGAGTGGATCAGTTCGAGAATTTGTAGGCCTCCACCGTTCCCATTCTTAACATCGTATGCAGGCCTATCCCCCCCTATTTTGATGTTTCTATTAAGGTGCTCATTTTGATAAAAAATAATAATAAAAAAAAAACTACACGATTGCTCCGTCGACATTTTTACAAAGACCACAATGGATTATGAATAATTAAGTAAAAAAAAAAACATTATTTTTCCACTTTAAGAATAAAAATTGTATATGTACTGTGTATTTTAGAAATATCAAATGTGTAAAGAGACTGATATTTAAAAGTGTCAATGGAGCGGGGTGCTGTACTTTGTCGTCTTAAACTAACGGCTATAATAAACTCTTTAATTTATTTTTATCAAAATATTGTTTTAACATTCAAATTGCATAATAAAAGCTCGTCGGAATGAAACATGATTAAATCGCGCGCCTGAAATTTATTAGCGTTTTTATTTTTATATGGATATATTCAATCTAATAATAATATATTCAATATTTTTTATCTAGAATGTTTGACAAGGACTTAACGAGTATTTACTAGGGAATTATAAGTGAGGGTGTTCAAAATGTATTAAAACTACGATATGCCTGATGCTATAGCTGTAAAATCAAATCGCGGAGGAATGCGACGGCGTCAATCTCGAGAAAACGCAAAAACAAAATGCGAGACGTCCAATCGCCGCTTCCGATCGTGCTCCATCGCGATGTTTAATTTAGATACTATAGAACATAACATAGATTATTTGATATTTTTTTATGTAATTAAAAAGATTCGATGAAGCTTTTTTCTGACATTTTGTATCAAACGGGGAAGTGCGGAATGAAGGCCAGAGAAATTTATTTTTAGAATCAAAATATATCATTTTTTTTTCATAGTAAATAATGTATTATAAGTATTATTTGTACTGTAATGTGTCCAGTTATATTTTTTTATAAGAACATCCACATATTCTGTATTCCTCAGCAATGGAGAGTGTGCTGCCGCGTCGATCGATTCATATCGGTATATGTTTTCAAAATATCCTCGCGTCGACAACACGTGGCTTTGTAAAATTATTAAGATATACATATATATATATATATGAATATTTAGATACACGGAATTTATATTACGTAATGCAACATTCGGAACATTAAAATCAGCATCTTGGACTTCCAACGTGTGATATATTTTTTTTTTTTTTTGAGGATAAGTTATTTGAAAAGTGGCTTATCTTCCTTATTCAGCTACTTATTTATTATGTTTCATTTAGTGTTGGTATTATAAACATAGTGTCGGATTTAGCCGGATGATATTTTATCATTTGTTTAATGTTGTTACAATTTTATGAAAGCATTTAAGATCACATTTTTCTCTCGCAGATGTTATTATTATTATTATTATTATATTATTACAGGGGTTTAAGCCATTGTTGGGTTAAAAATTTACAATACAAATGTTTTATAGCTCTTAAAATCGCAATATTTTTTTTTTTTTTGAAGAAAAATATATAAATTATGGTCATTTAATTTATTTATGAAGGCATTCCATGTTTATTAACTTATGTTTTCCATTTTGTTAGGATATTGGTAATGACGGCCTTATTATAAATTTATGTTTAGTGCCATTCAACTTATGTTTCTCTTTTCGTGTTGTTTTGCCAGTCTGAGGTGTTCGTCGTTATATGAACGTGGGTGCTTCCCTTACAATGATAGTTTGTAAATAAACCGTAGGACTATGCAATACAGTATTTGATAGAGCCACTTAATGTTTTCTATTTTATTCTATAAACCATGTTGCCTTTTCATTTTAGAAAGGAAATTATTTTCCAATAAAAAATATATATTACATTTTTTTTTTATTTCATTTACAATTCCCACTGCTTCCGATGCACTAATTCCCTACTAGTGTTTCTGATTTCATTTATTATAAGTTAAAAAAATATTATAAAAATAAATATTGTTGCAATCAAAATTATATATAAAC
>JAGXCT010032722.1:0-20987 GCA_022495035.1 Philopotamus ludificatus
GGAATGCACACCTACAGTGGAATGCATACCTACAGTGGAATGCACACCTACAGTGAAATACAGGCCTTATCTAGACCAAATAAATCATTTTAATATTATTTTAATGGTATGTGTTGATATAAATGATAATGATATAACAATAAGCTCACGATTGTTTGTGTGCCGATTATCTGATTTGCGAAATTAGCGTGCAAGAATATTATCGCATCTAAAGAGGCACGCGAGCACACTTGATGTTAACTGAGGATAACATGTAACTTTTGGTGTTTGAAAAGAAAAGAAAGCATTATTTATTTAAATAAACTTGAATAAACAATCATTTTATTGATTAAAACAGCCAGAAATGAGCATAGATGGATAAAAGTTTTTTAAAAGTTAGAGGTTGCAACACAGCATTACTCGGCTAAGACTTTGTTGACGTGGCTTTCCACACGTGTCGCTAGCATGTATGGTGAATAATCTGTTGTCACGCCGGCGAGACAATTTTTTTATTTAGATTTATTTTAACTGATTTAAATCTTTAACCGCATTTAACTGACATTAATGACTTTGCCAATGTTCAAGAAGGAAATACGGTATTTTTTTAATGAGATAAATCCTCTAAGCTAAATTCATATGAATGCGCTAGATTTGACTGCGCATGCGCTTCTCCCCGGATGTAAGCCCGGCACGTCAGCGCACTGCTAGACCTCACATTTGTCCCGCCATTTCATATGCAATATTCTAATTTCCTGTTTGCCGACCAAAGAGTATGAAACCGATCCGGTAGCTACCATGGGATGGATATGGTGTTTACGGTGGCTATGGTTGTTCGCATATTGGAAACCATTCCGGCGTAGCCCGAGGCCCGTAGCTCCATACATTCGACCCGATCCTCCGTTATGCAAATCTGGACGGTAATGGGAACCATCCGCATCTTCCTGGCCCAGACACTGGAATCCTTTTAAGCGGCGAATAATATGCGAGACTTTGGAATATTCCATTCCATCTGGGATTTACGGTTAAAGGCACGACACGGGATATTCGAGACGAATGCCTAATGCACAACGGAAGCTCAATGCAATATTTAAATATTGCACGTATAAGAGAGCGAGCTCTGATCTATGCTATACATTTATATATTATATATGGTATTGACAGAGTTGAATCAATTCGGGGTCATCTTCGCGGTCCATCTCTCTCTCCCATCGTCCTCCTTCTCGGTATAAGCCGGTGGTATTATGCGGACTAGAGGTTGTCGCTCCTATTATACGTTCATTACTCAGCGCCGTGTTCCATTAGGGAGATTCCCGGTTTTTACGACGTTCGGCTTCATTGCAACCGTTAAAGCTTCTAATTTTCATTACGAGATTCATCCGCCTCTTTACATTCGGCGGCATGAAACGCTCAGATTCAATTTCGGTCCCGGTTATTAAATTGCATATTAAAATCTAAGAAATGATCTAAGAATTTTCATAAAAAATAACGGGACAAGTGTGACGTTTTCCCATTGTTTTTCAGCTCGAGAATCACTCGGTCGCTCACCCCTGCTTTAGGGTTTAATTTCGGAAGATGTTTGTTTTGCCAAAATGACCTCACAATACACACAATACAGAATCAAACCTGCTGGAGCCCTTTCATCACTAGAATGGAAGGGAATACAATCAAGAGGACACAAGAAAATTCATTTTTTACTGGATCGTAGTCATAGTCAATCAAATTCCGAATTCCGGCCTGAATCTCGAAACTATACTTTATTTTGAATCATTAAATCCACTCTCTCGTATCCAGCAATAGTTTTCTCGTTAACCGATCCGTCACGACGGCTCAAAACCAACGCCGCTGGCCGATTTTGTATAAAATGGATGTATAAAAATGGACCCCAAGCATTTCAACCTTGAGGTTTTAAAAAAAATGATTATTCTATGAATAAAAATAGTTATTTATGATATATATTAGTAGACGCCCCGCCGCGACTGAGTCCCGCTCCCGGCTCGGGACATGTGAGTTTCTCCACTTGCACAGCACGATCATTTCTCTCACTCCCACTTGCATATGCGCGATGATTTTTTCGCTCATATCCGGTACGGAGCGATTAAAACCATCGCACACGTGCCATTATTTTTTTTGCAATTGCCGACAATAAAGGTCAATGATTACTTATATTTATTCTTAAGAGATTTTTCTACAAATACAAAAAGTTTGGGAAATGTAGGGACACAAAAACTTGGGGTCCCAAATAGACCCCATCGGCACCGCTAGGTTAAATGAGCACATTTTATTTATATGATGCATTGGAAACGGAGAAATTAGTGATTTTAATCGATCAAATCTTTGTCTACATCTTCAGGCTAGAGTTAGTGTTTGTTCTATATAAGTCTATGACATCAAATAAATTACCAAAAATTAATAATTTAAACAAAACCCGATGAACTACTAGAAAAAACTACACATTTAAAATGTATTCAAAAAAACATATAAGATCTACAAACTTTTAAGAGTTTTAAACATTATAATTTAATACATATTCTTGGTGTCTTGCCATTCGATTATCATACATATAACATTAAATATAATTTTATTTCGACTTTTTCTGGTGTAATCTTAACCCATCCATCGCAGCGACTCAAAAACAACCGCGTCGTCCGAAGGGGGTCTCTTAGAGACCGCAAGCAAGTCAATATATTGATTAATTCTTCTATAATACCTTGACATTTTTTTAAAAATCTATTAATAATGATGCTTGCATTGACACTCGCATTCGGCACATCGTAGCGGATGCGAGCGAGAAAAAACATTGCGCCTATAACAACAGAAGCGAATATTATCAAAGATTATTTATAATATTTATTGTTTAGACTTTTAGAACTATTCGAGAAAAATCAAAAACTTGAGTAGCCCTATGGGTAGACAATAGACCCCATCAGAAAGGCTAGATTAGTATTTTGCGCTAGATTAGAATAACGTGAGTGCTAGAGTATAAAATAAGCCATTAAACTGTTTTATTTTTAAATCAATAAAAAAAAAAGAATTTTTGATTATATATAATATTCTATAGTATTACTTTAGAATTAATTAGAAAAGTATAAGAATTAAAATAAGATCTATGCAGATGCTAATTTTAATATATCCTGTTTATTTATTTCTTACAATAAGTTTAGGCTACATGTACAAAATAATTTGATACAATAAATTGTGTTTTTTTATATTAATTAGCATTTATAAGAAAATATTGATATATAATTATTTCCTAAATACCTCATATTTAAAAAAATATAATCAAAAGTTTTTATCAATCTATGGACATGAGAAGCAATTCCTTCCAATATCTAAGTATATAAATATATATAATTATATATAAAGACAACATTTCTTAATAACTGTGTATTAATTAAATTATGACTAAAATAAATACAAGGAGATATTATTATATACATACAGAGCTTTCATTAAATTTTCTAATATTATTACAACGTCTAAAATATACATGTATCCATTAAAAGATTGATTATATAACAAAAAATATATTTTTTTCTGAATTTTACAGTATATTTTGGATAAAGTTTATGTAGCTTTTTATGGAAAATGTTAATACAATAGATTCATAGTTTGACCTGACAATGGCACACTACAGAGTCAATGAATAAGATTAATTAGCAAATGTATCGCAGATGGTCCGACTGGCAAAAACGTTTAAAACGACTTTAACAATGCAGAATTTATGATAATCTGCAAAAGAACGATTCGATCCAACTTTTGTTTTCTGCAAAGATTACACAATTCCCTCTCATTGCGTATCTATTCGAAAATTTATTCGTCTCTAATGGCAAATATTATTCGCGCCATTATTAAAATGTATCTCACGATTTTCTCCAGAAAGCTGTGGCCGCAGGCATCAGAAAACTGTCTGAAAATATCTAGAAATTATTTATGCAAACGCAACTGAACCGATGCAAATTCAAATGCATGTTCATTTTTCCAGCGATGAAAAAAAATGTGAATAAAACAACGGAGTCTCTCGGGAGAGATCGGTTGTACCCTTTGTATAGATTCTATGATGAATGAGCCAGTCGTGCCCCATCCGCTGTTGAATTTGCAAACCACGCTGCAATCCATCGACGAAGATTAATCACTCTGGAGACCGGCAGTCGTTTCGAAATTTTAATTACTATTGTTAAATGAATACCCGTCTTTACATTGTCAAATTTTAATTTCACATGATGGTGTAATGCGATGCTGTATTACAATTTGGCATGTAGATGAGTTGTTAATTCGGGGTTTAGTGCTTGGAACGTGTACAGACATAATTTGCATTGTCGTCTGTCGTCTAAATGCAGATAGGCAACCACTCAATTATCTTCACATCCTAAAAGTTATTGCGTGCTGAACCTGAACATGAACAGTGGTTCATGTAACTATGAACAAATCATGTTGTTACACGTAGAGGAATCAGTTGTATTGTATATTCGTTTTTTGGTATAAAAAAATGTAGCTTTATATATTGGATTGTTCGGAAAGTCATTTCGTTTTTTCCCAACAGAGGGCTTAATTGTATTCTTTCACAGCCAACTTCACACTTAAGCCATTATATATTTTGACAGCTGATATAGCAAGACTTGAAAAGTAAATATAAAAAAAATCGTGTTTTTTTATGATAGTTTTGTTAATGTTTGTATGTAAATAAAAAATATTTTTGTAGTTCTTTTTTATAAAATTACTGCATAAAATTGATAAAAATTTAACCCATCCGTCACGCGGCTCAAAAACAACCGCGTCAACCGAAGGGGGTCTACGAAATTCATTAATATCTTGCCATTTTTAAAAAAAATTAAGAATAAATCAATATGATGCGTAAATGACAATGCTTTCGACGATGTCTGAGCGCACACCGCTCTTTATCGCACGTTTCATTTGCACTCGGCACATCGTACCGGATGCGAGCGAGAAAAAACATCGGGTCAGTGGCAACAGAAGTGAATAATGTTGTTTTTTTTTTCAATCGCACACAATAACGGACAATGTAGGATTTATATGAATTATTCGAGAAAAGTCAAAAACTAGGGGTCCCTTATTAGCCCCATCGGCACGGTTAATTAGAAATAGAAAAAAAAAATATTTTAAATTATGTGTGGTTACAGTTTTGTTTTTGTGTTCAGCGTTGTTTTATTACTACAGTTTTTTTTACGTCAAATACACCTTTTTGCAAATCAAATGCACCCTTTTAAAAATTAAGTTAAACAATTAAATATTTTTAAATATACTATTTTTTTATCAGTTCCTTCAAAAATGTAAAAAACGGTTTCAACTGTACTTATGTAGTATCCCCAATTTAAGTTTTCCTACTAATTACGTTTTTTTACATGCTCCTTCGTGGGATTGTGGAAAAAAAATAGTGTGAAAACGTAAATTCGGGTTTAGATTCGAGGTACTAAATAAAGTGTTTACGTTTATGAAGGAACTTGTAAAAAAGACGTAATTAGTGGGAAAACTTTAATTCAGGGTACTACATAAATACAGCGGAATCCGTTTTTTACAATTTTGAAGGAACTGATAAAAAAAATATATATATTTAAAAATATTTAATTGCTTAAGTTGGTTTTTAAAATGATGCATTTGATTTGCAAAAAGTTGTATTTGATTTGCAAAAGAGTGTATTTTACGTAAAAAAAACTGTATCTATTCAACTTTTATGTTTGGTTTTTATCGTTGGCATTACTGAAAAAATTGTTTTGCGCAAAAAGTTAATAATATATCAGTTTTTTCTCCGAAAATCAAGTGACGATGATTTTATATCCTCTGAATATTATGGAAAATAGTTAGTAGTAGTAATAGTAGTAATAGTAGTAGGAAAGTAGTAATATGGAAATGTTCTGAGTTTATGCGACGACTACGACTAACTAGAAAAAAGCATCATCTTCTTTATAATCCATTAATTTTAACACTTTCTATAAAAATATTTGTGTAAGATCCCTAAAAGGAAATAGAGAGTTCAAGAATCTTAACTAATGTCTATGAATTTTTTGAAACATCCACTCAAATCTGAACTAACAAATGAATTATTTCCTTCAATGTCAACAGATCTCTTTTGAATAGTGGTAAAATCCGAATATAAATGCTATTTCGAAATCGGTTAGTTTTTTAGTAGCTTTATGACACAAAATTTCTTGTACGACATTACGATATATCACGATTTCTGATTTTAATAAAAAAAGTGTTTAAGGTTCATCATAAAAATAAAAAAAAGTTCCAGTTACCGAGTTAAGCGATAGTCACAATCTAGAACCAAGTAAGGTTAAAGTCTTTCTTAATGCTTTTGGTTGACTATTGTCCAATTATGGATTAACTCTTTTTTTATTCAAAGTCCTTCTGCAAACAATCCAGTTGTTCACAAAAGAGATCAGAGATAATTCTCTTCACTAGTGATAATTCATTTTTGAGAAGGACCAAAGGAGTGTTAAATTTATTCTCTTCTTTAAGATCACGTGAAACACATGAACATTTTTTCTCTAGGCATAAAATTTCGAATTAACCCTTTCAGTGCGGGGCGCATGACGTACATGCGCATACAAATCGTGTCCAGGGTGCGGCCGCATGTCGTACATGCGCGAGATTCTTTAAAACTATAACTAGACCGAGTAAAAGTGATGGTGTTTGTTTTAAAAATCAGTTAATAAACACAGCTATCAATAAATATACAACATATCTCAAGAAATTTATAGGAACCATGTAATATGTAAATATGAACAGTAACGATTCAAATCTCCGCAATAGTATCGGTGACGTATCTCGGCTCAGGGGTTGTTAAGTGTTCCACGTACATTATGTTCCACATACACGTGTACGGATGTAATGGTATAAGAAAATTGCATTTCGCATTTTTGATTTTGATTCACATTCCCATTTTTTTCTCACTTAATCTCTGTTTGAGCAATTGATATTTTGTTCGATTTATTATTACGAAAATAAAGCGAATCGAGTTCATTTTTTTAGTTGAGATGGAAGAACATATCCTAATCAACATGTTTGCATACATCTCTTATAGGAAAATGGTATAATATAGCGGTAAACGGTGAATACAAATTCACCTCGCCAAAAAAATAATTTGGTCCAAAACGGCGCCGCACTCAGATGCAGAATCATGTTTAGACCCGCCGCATTGAAAGGGTTAAAAGTCGTTTAAATAATTCTTTAACTGAATTTATCGCCATAACCATCACAAATAATTTATTGAACCCTTAATTGTAATGACATTCATATGTAATTAAATCGAAAATATTTTCTGATAATCCAAATATATTAATAATCGATTATATGAGCATGTGTATATATGCATGGTTGCGTGCGATACACATGCTACATCACGCCATAACCCCCACCACCGAGTTGTTAAGTGTTGCGTGATTCGCTAATGGCTTAGTCTGCGATTGAATGTCGCGGAATTGACATGTTGCTCGATGATTTTGGATATTTATGTTTTTTTTTATAAAGAAAAATGCTTTACAAAAACTTTTCAAGCATAAAGTGAAAAGGAATTCGATTTTAATTGACCATATTGGCCATGCGATTTATCAATTATATTTGACGTATTGACAATTAAAAAAAACCGTTATAGTTGTATTAATTAATCTTTATCAAATGATATTTTTAATAAAATACAATTTTCCGACTCTTTCAGCCTTATAAATTTTCTTTAAAAATATTGACAACGTTGTTTATCTGGAATAAATCAAAGTGTATTATTTTTATTTTTATAATTATATGGTTAATGAATAGTCTGAAAACATATAGACTTCATTTATTTTTTTAAATTTAATATTTCAGATAGATTGTGTTTCGCCGACATAAAAATGCATAATTCAATATTTAAATACAATAAATTTAATGATCGCACAAACAGTAAATAAACTCTGAATTTCAGGAGGAAAAATTTCAGCATAAATTTCATACAAATTCAATTCTCGAGCACATTTGCATACATTTAGTGACACAAACGACATCAATCGTCCCGAAAAATTTTTCAGCAAACTGTGGTCTGCATTAAACTGCAGTTTCGTCATTGTTCGCGGGGGCGAATCATCATTTACATTTTTCTGAGTGACTGAAACAAATTGTTTCAGCGCGCAAGTTTTGCCCGCGAGAAATGAATTATATCCAGAGGAGGGTAAACGTTTTTTTAAACAAACTCATTTAGAGCCCCTCGACCTCGGCGAACGTGTATGAAAAATATAATGAGAATTTTATTCAGCGCCAGAAGAGGAAGAAAAAAAAATTGGCCGAAACAACTTTCGTAGTGAGCGGCGTTTCAATGGGTTTGTTTTAAAAATTTTGGATTGAAATTTAAAATGTGCGCTCTAAAAACGCAACCTGAAAAGGCTATTCAGATTGCGCTGAAATAAATTACATACGTCACAATTACACAGCGTTCCACCGGTGAATAATTAGTACAATTTTTCATTGCTTTATTATGATATGGTCACTGTGAAATAAATTGTTCGCATTCACAGACGTTTTAAATCAAATTTAAAATAGTTTAAAAATGCGATAGTTTTTTAGGTTATGTGCGAAAGGTGACAGTTGGCCGCCACCTTTGTTTATTTTATTAATTGAGACCTAACACTAAAAAATATGTCCAACACATTTCTCCCCCTTTATTATTCTTGACGTTTCTTTATCGGTAAACGTTCCACGTCTCCAATGGTAATTAGCGGTGTATACCCCCCATCACAATATTTACCGTTCGGTACAAATCCCTTTGAAGAAGGATCAACCAGTTTGTAACAAAGCGTCTTCGCCATCAAACGGTACAAAGGAAAGAGTGCTTTGATTAAAAGTAAATTAAACCAGATTGAAGTAATTAGCTGAACGATGCTTCTGTATTACAGAACCCTTCGTTCACGACCCTGAACCGGGGCAGACAGTCACTCTCATTAGATAATTGGCGGGAATTTATATAAAACTGAACGATTCAATCAATCAACTGGATGCAACCGGTTTCATTTTGTACGTTTAATTTTTTTATTTGTTATGAAAAAGGCATATATTAAATAATTAAAAAAATAATTCATTTTGTTCTGCGTTTTAAAAAGCAATTTAGATTCCCTTGTTTGACCTCTCTTCGTTTTTTGTGCAAAATTTGCCGATAACTGTCAAGTAATGCATTACAACCACGCCGTGGAGCAAGAAAGAGACTTTTTCAATGGTTTTTACACTCAATTTTCACACGGGAACAAGTTCGGATACTTAATTTTCTAGGAACGTATGGCAGTGCATTTTTTGGAGCTCTTCATTGGTTAAGGATTCGCTGTGCGATTTTAACAAAGCTTGAATAGCATCTAAATCAACACATTCGATGCCTCCGAATATGGCTATTATACTGATACATTCAATGATATTTTGAATATTATTTTCATGAAACACCCTTCATTCACGATTAAATGACTTCATTCCACGCTTCATCGATGTTTCTGATAGCTTTCATAATATTAAATTGTATCCACCAAATTTCTACCAAGCATCTTTAGAACCTCCATCAGTTTCTTCAATGAGTTGGAGCATCGTTTTTCTTCAATAATAGGCTTTGAAGGCTGCTATTATGCCTTTGATCCATAGGTTGTAAGATGGAAGTGGTATTTGGAGGTAAAAATACCACTTTAACGGGAAAATCAGTGCACAGTGTCTCAAGATCCAGAGGATGGTCCGTCGAATGATCCTACAGTAGAAGAGCTCGAAGTTCAACTTCAATATCCTCGCAATATTTTTTTTATTGCTAGTCAGAAACAAGTCTTAAACCAGTCTATAAATAAATTTTGTTCGTTTCTGATCGACAAAAAATAACAAAAGAGTTAGACAATCCTTAGAAGTATTAAATCCAGGAGCCGTTCTTCTCTATGGAAATAAACGTACGTGTTGACATTCGTTTCCAACAAAAGTCCCGTCTCATCCACATTAAAAATTAAATTCGTTTTTTAAACCGATCAAACTAACCTTTGCTTACTTGTATGTCACTAGATTGCGAGTTTTCTTAACCTTTTGCATTCCAATGTTTTTTATTGTGTTGCAAAAAAAAATCGTTCGTTTTCTTACTCCTTGAATCTCTCGATTTGAACATACCGTACAATCCTTGTACCTCTTCCCTGGGTTATTATAAATAAAATGGCGAGTTACATCAAGCCATTGATCGCGATCAGTTGTTGACAATCGTCCTAATTTGGATTTTGTCGCACTGCGAAAGTTTCCAATGAGTTCCATCAACAATTGTTTGCGAAATTGTTTATGAGTTATTGGCTTTCTATTTGCTTTAACTTCAGATTCCTTATGTAAAATAAATGAATTAACAATTAAAGTTTCAAAGCCCCAAAAAAATAACTTCCTTCACCACTTCAACGTTTTTCGCATAAAGCAATACGATGCTGCATATTGATCTGCTGTATCTGGTCTGATAAGACCTTGTGTTGTTATTAATCCATAATAGGGCACAAATAATGAAATATAGCTGATATGCGAGTCTGACAACATAAATTCGAAGACCCTTAGTAGGACATTTAGTAGTTTTTTTAGGATTGAAGGCTATAAAGCTTATTTTACCCTTGAATGCAACAGTAGACTCATCAACGGCTAAATTTTCTTGCGGGATATAATTTTCCAAAATTTATTGTTCAGGTAGTCAAGAAAATTGCTGACTTTTCGTGTTCTTATCCTCAAGTCCGTACTTCTATCTGTTATTGTTTAAGGTGTATTGTCCTGAAAATTTGGATGAATTGCTTGCGGGTAAATATTTTACTGAAAAAGGGTATTCTTGAACAAAAATCGATCCATTTTTTTTCACATTTCAGATGACAAAAGAATGATCATATGATTAAACAGAACATTTAATTGCTTCAAACAAAAAATAATACCTGGATAGCGATTTACACTAAAAAATTGCCCGAGAAAAATGTTCAGACATACTGGAACTAGGAGCTCGTGGAAAAAAACTAATGTCCAATACGTCTGGACATAGGAGTTCAAAGGGTTGACCGATTTTTCACCTTGCCTTTTTGGCATTTTCAAAAATATGTAGTCAATTTAATTAGCACGTATGTGTCATCAGTCATTATGATACTTCCTGGGACGCGTCTAAGACAGATAAGTGCCCAGAAAAAAAATCCTGTAGTTGATTATTCTAAACATTTGAATGTTCAGAGCCGCACCTGTTGAGAAACTTTAATGCAATAAAGCTTTTATATCAACTCAATTAATTTAATATCAGCTTAAGTCTCGCGTTTAACATTTATACAGCATTGAATTACGGAATCCGGAACCGTTAAAATAATATATTTTATATGCAATATAAAAGAGAACGGTTTTCTGAAGTAGAAAAAAAAGTTATTTTCTTGCCGTCGTAAAATTTCAGCACTCTTGCAAACACTTTTACGGATCTATTCAAATATTTTAATTCGGCCCTTAACGATATTTCGGCAACGGCAGCGACTTATGCACAATGAAAATCGCATTTTCAACCATTCGAATCTCCCTTAATAACAATATCAAAAATAATTTTTAATAGCACCCCCCGTATTATTTTTATGGGTCAATCTGACCCATTCATCGCGCAATCGAGTCAAGGAGGTGAGGGCGTAGTTAAATGCAGCCGGTCTTCCGGCTCGATTTACAAATATCAAAAAATGCAATTAAAATATTATCGTAGTTATATATATATACGTAGTTAAAAATATGGAGGACGTTAAAAAAAATAAAAAATAAAGTTTGCGAAATGATCCGAGGCGCTTTAAAAAAGCGTAAAGCGGAAAAACACGGCGCATAAAAGAAGAGTGATGGCATCAATGGTATTTATTCGGAGGGAAATTTGTGTTGTGTGCGTTTTTGTTGAAAACATATTTAAATAATAAAAAAAAACGTGAGTTGAGCTTTGGATGTTTACGATAGATTATGCGGAGGGCCTTCAAATAAATATCTTGTTTTTTACGTATAAAATTATTATTATTTTAATTATTTTCTTTTTTATTATTAAATATGAAAATGAAACTTTTTCAGACAAACACATTCTGATACGTTTTTTTTCATATATATTTTTTTCTGGAGTTGGACAAGGAATTTATATAAGATTGACATTTGACACTAGCTTCCTAGAAGCTTCCTAGAATATGACGCCAGCAATATAAAACTTTTTTCATCTAACATCTAATGCAAACAAAACATTTTTCTTCCCAAACGAATAAACACCAATGTATTTATATTGAAAAAAAATAATATCAACATTATTAAAAAAATACGAATACATATATATTAATTAAAATAAAATAATTATGATCAGCTTATAGAAAGAAGCAGTTATCTTGCGCAAAAAATACTACTTTCTATTGCAGAAAATCATTAAAGGTTGGGGTTTTGTTAATGTTAAAAATACAGTTTTTTTTACATAAGCATTATATTAATATTTGGTTTTCCAGAAGAAAAAAGTTGGATCCAATTAATTTTTTGATTTAATTTTTTATATGTATTTCAATATTCTTTTATATTTTTATTAACTTAATAATAATGTTAAGCAAGGTTCACAAAACTTAGAGAGGGATTTAAAAATATTTTCATTGAAATACTTTTAAAACATTAATATTTTCATTGCATACGATATGAATTTATTTCGGAAATATCTAATAAATTAAATGTATTGTACATCTAATCAAAACGGATAAGAATAAGAAAATATTTATTTATTAAATTCACATATATGTATAAAATACATCATATGTATATATTTTTTTTTAAATAAATTTATACTTAAATACATATAAATATTAAAACATGTTTTTGTATCAATATATTTGAATTTTATTTGTCAGTCAGTTGAACGATTTTTGATTTTAGTTTAGAAAGAATTAAATGACTCAGATGTAAATATGTACCATCAAAACTTTATATTATTTTTCAGTTTGGGATGATTTCCTCTAATTTAATTGGATTTAGGTTAGGTTAGGTTAGGTTAGGGTTAGGTTAGGTTAGGTTAGGTTGGGTTAGGTTAGGTTAGGTTAGGTTAGGTCAGGTCAGGTCAGGTCAGGTCAGGTCAGGTCAGGAAGGCGTATTTTTTACAAGGAAAAGGAAGCTGCAACCGCCGGATATAAAGATCGGCGGCTTCTCGATCCCCTTTAGCCGATCTCTACGGTACCTCGGAGTTCAGATAGACGACAAAATGAACTTCAGGGAACACACAATAAGAGCGGCTAAAAAAGCGACCGACGCCGCGAATGCTCTCGCTAGACTCATGCCGAACTTGGGCGGGCCAAAGCAGAAAAGAAGGCGGCTGTATGCAAATGTCGTCCAAAGTATCCTCAGCGGAGCTAATTTGGGCCCGGCAATGAAAATCGAGATATACAGGAAGAACCTAGCAAAATTTTGAGAGGCACAGTGCGCTGAGAGCCGTCGCAGCTTATTTGACTGTTTCCGAGAACGCGGTATTAGTGCTGGCCGGAATACCGCCAATAGACCTTCTGGCCGAGGAGCGGAAAGAGCTATACGAGCAGCAAAAACAGGAGCCGAACTTAAGAACCACCGAGCATCGAAAAAGGGTACGCCTCTGTCTCATGAAAATGGCAGGCGGGACGGGGCTCCAAAGTAGACCGAAGCGGTTCGGCGATCGAACCGTGGCTCAAAAATCGCCAACATGTAGGGTTCCATCTCTGCCAACTTCTAACTGGACACGGATGCTTCGGAGAGTACCTCCACCGAATCGGGAAAGAGGCTACCACGGAATGCCACGAATGCGGAGAAGCGGTGGACACCGCCGAACACACTCTATTGCACTGTCCACGCTTCACGGAAGCCAGAAGAGCCTAGGAGACGGTAACCATCGAGAGCCGTGCGAAGCTCCTCCTCGGCAAGAAGAAGGAACATAAGACGCTATCACGTTTGCCGGGATTGGTGATGCTGACTGGAGGGGAAGCCGAAAGGGCAAGACGGCCGCCAAACAACAGCCGACAGCAAGGATAACGGAAAGATCCGATTACCAAGGAGGACGTGAGGTAAAGTTTTTACCCGAAAGTCAGCCACCACCATGCTGAATATCTAACGACAATACCGTGGTGGTGGTCTTAGCTGGTAAAAATCCAGCACTATCTCTTGAAGGGAGGTGTCTTTTGAAGATCTCCCCTCCTCCAACAGAAAAAAAAATAAAAAAAAAAATGGTTAGGTTATGTTAGGTGAACTTTTCTATATCGTCTTCAATTCGACATTCGATTAAAGATTGAATAATTCTAATTTGTAAGTCTTCTTCATTATACACAAATTTATTTAATATCTAAATAGTGTTATTAAAAAAAATAATAATAAGACAAATATTTTTTTTTAACATTATTTAGATATATATTTTTTAATTTTATTATTTGATGTGAAAGAATATATCTTTAAATATATTCGTTCTAATTTTCATAATTCTAGCTCAAATGGAAAAGAAGTTACAGATTTTTGAAAGTAGAATACATGATATTTTTTATATCAGATCAACATTATCAATGGAAGGGTTTAAAATTAATTATTAACTCCAAATTTGGGCAAAAAACTTAATAATACTTTTTTTAATAAGTCGAAGGACTCTGTATCTTAGATAATAAAATATATATTATGTTCTGATAATTATGTCAAGTTTTGTTATTTTTTATAAAAAAATAAACAGAATTTCTAAAACATTATTAAATATTTTTTTTAATTAAATTCACTGAATTATTTGGCTGAAAGGTCCATTTTTATTGCGGACCCTGTGTGACGTAATAAATATACTTTATGGAGTGTGTTTCTTTATTCACAACGGAACTGAATGCTCTGCGCAATTGGGGAATAAAACCATATGGACACTTAACCTTTAGATTTGATGGCCAACCCGAATCGTAGAGCAGCAAAATTTTAATATTTTAATTGTATTTTTGACGTGTAATCTGAATTTTGTTAAAGCAAACGAGACAGTATGTTATGTAAAATAAAATTGATGGTATTGGTGGCACGTAACGGCTTGCACTCTACGTGATGAACTGAATTTTCAATTCATTGACTTCCGGTACCGAAGTGCATCGGATAGGGAAAAAATGGGGAATTTCAGCACACAAGACGGCGAGAAATTGACTTCTTACCGTGGGAATCCGGAAGCCGGAAGGATGCCGTCGGATGACGGGAGGGAGGGGGGATGCAAGGGGCGGAGGGATGGGTCAAAGGAAGCTGTGCTGAAAAATTGCGTTTGTATTGTCGGTTTTCCGCTTAAGGACAGCGCAATAACTCAACCGTCCTCGGTTCATTCGCGTGTGCACTTCGTTTTTGCAATGTCGCGTTCGTCCATTTTTCAATTTTTCATCGCCTTTTTTTTTTGCAAAAACGTGTCGGTTTATTTGTGGCGTTAATTCATGGCTTTGTGCCTCGCGGAGTCTTAAAGTTTTAGTGCTCGGTCCTGTCGTCTATTTAACTTTTCGCTTAAATCTCTGATGTAGAAATACGACTCGTATTAAAATTATTTGTTATACAAAGTATTTATCATAATATGAAACTTTTTTTTTATTCATGAATATATGTAAAAATATTAGCTACAGCGCGATTCTTGTTATTTTGTGCAGAAAACGAATTTTATGTTAAGAAAAAGCGAAAAACTCAAAGAAAAATCGATTTCACGTTTTACAAATAAACGAAAATATGGCTGATGAAAAATATAATTCACGTTCAGCAAAATAATAATACAGTTTTTTCACGTCAAATAGACCTTTTTTCAAATCAAATGCATCCTTTTACAAATCAAATGCACCTTTTTACAAATCAAATACACCATTTTAAAAATTAAACAGCGACCGGTTACCATTTTAGGTACAAATGTCGCGTCCCCTTAAAATTTTGGTGGCAGCGATGGGATACCTTTTTGGTACTACTGTCGCACCCCCCTTAACACTAACATCAAAGGCTTAATTATTTTTTTTAAATCGAGACTATTTTTAAATCTGATAAATTTGTAGGAATAAAATGTAACGGGAAAATTATAATATTCATACGAATATTTTTAAAAATCCCATTTTTTTTAAGCTTTTATTAAAAGCTGATAAATTAATTAGGATAACGATTAAATTAATGCTGAAAAGTAGTCGCAACGATTTTTTTTATTATTTAATCAAAAGCTGACACGGTGGTTTTTTTTTATTTTTTTTCCAGTGTTTTAAAGTATGTCAAATTTTTCACATATTTTCATTATTAACATTTCGACCTCTGAGGTTTCATATGGATCACTTCGGGAATCTCGGTACTCCTTATATAAATTATATTTTCTTCTTCATGAATCCGTATTTGACGGATTGATCCGTATTTGGACGTAGGCAATCTATTGGTTTTTGTATTTTACCCATAAGTTTGTCTATTTTTGGTGAGCTGAAACAGTTTTGGATCTAATAAATCTAGTCCTGTTACTAATGTTGGGTAGCCAAGAGATATTCTTTCTTCCTAACTATCATTTATAATCCATATTTTCCTTCCCAATGGTCTGCAGTAGGTAATATTTTGTTATGCTCGTCTTTAAATTAATTTAACTTTTGATTTAGGCGGTTTGTTAACAAAATGTTTTTTTTTAGTTCACCTAATTATTGAATCCATGGAATAACTTTGAGTAACTGAAATTGACTTTCTGAAGCAATCCATAAATCAAGGTAATTTTTAATATTCAATTTAGTTTTATATTGTTTTGAGTATAAAAATGTTACAAGGATTTAAAAGATGATGATGGACACTTGGGGCATTGTCCAAAGAATATGGTTGGCAAGGAAGAACTTCCTAAGAAAATCCATTGATTTTTTCTATATCCAATCTCAACTGCACGATTGCAATGACAACACGATTCAAAAATGATTCACTCAGTTTTCTAATCATTCATGTTTAAGATATAGAAAAACTAGTTGCAAGAATTAATTCTGATCATTTATGAGGTATAATTGATGAGACCTGATGTAAGAGGCATATTCACTACCTGTACTAGTTCTCGTACTGTCAATTTCGGATCTGCTGAAGATCGACGAATAATCAATCTAGATCTACGAGATCTACAGTCTCTTCATAATATCAAAATTAACGTTTTTACGTTCAATTTTTTTAGATCATGTAAATAAAGTTATAACTATTGGTTGTAAAATGTTTAGGGGTGCTGCGGAAGTTTTTTTCAAAAGAGACTCAGTATGGACGGCGTGGGACTGCTCCGAGTCACAGCGCAATACAGCGCTTAGAGCCGAGAGTCCTCTCACCCCGCGGCCGCCCCGCATCCATCCAATACACGACGCTAGAAGCGCTGATGAGCAGAAATCGCTTATATATATAAGCGCGATATTTTCATATACATAATCGGTATATTATTAAATAAAAATATATTTTTCTCAATTTATAATGTTTTAAACGTATCTATTACGTAAATATGGAATATTTTTTCCATGAGTTACAAGCTACCAGATTCATTGTTGATAATTTTCAGCACTGAAATATTCAGAACGAGATTATTTATTTATATTTTCATTTTCATTAATAATTTAAATTCTTTGATATACTAAATGTATTCGGCCCTAACGATACGTGCTTGCTGTTCCTATGTATTTTTCTGTAGAAAATCTGCATATTCTCAATTCTAGAGGACAGCAGTCGTTGATTCGGCAATGTTTGAATGCAAATTGGATCACGACGGCCACTGTGCCCTGGCAACGCCAACAAACGGCATCGTAGTATCCAACGACTATGTCAATAATAATTTTAGGCCCATCGCCGAAATTGGCTTCACCTCATTGAGAGCAATTACCGCCACCCTCCCCCTCCATCCAGGCAGTGGGAGGAAAGGGCGATGTTTTCCATTAAGCCAAGGCCCACCCATCCAGAAAAACACTCACCGGGACGAGCAATTTAAATGGATTTTCCTTGCTGAAAGGAAAACCCTCACGTACGAGACGCGGTCCATTCATTCCCAATTATCTCTTTTGGATCTGGAGCGTCGCCGTTTGCTTATTTCACAATTTCAGTGTTGCCAGCTCGTTCCTGCGGTTGACGCTAACGTCTCCGAGCAAAAATTGCTTCCATTGGCCAATACTTAATACAGCCACAATACCGCTAATACTCGGATTTGAGAGACGATTAGTCACCCTCGAAGGCGGTTACAATTTTATTTTATTTTTGGCAATAGCATCATTTATCATGCAATCAATCAATGCTTAAATTCAACGTCTTTCACAAGCAGAAACTGCATAAATATCTGGTATTAATATATTAGAGGGACCGAAAAGTAATCAACATTTTTTCGATGACCTTATTCACAGCGAGTTTGTGTCGAGATAAGTTTAGTTGTATGGTTGTAAATTTTATTTTCTACCAAAGTGGAATGATTCAAGACCAACAATAGAAGAAGCACACTTACGTCATTATATGGTATTTTTTTGACGAACGAATGAAGGCAAACGAAGCGGCGAAATAAATTACCGATACTTACGGGGATATTCTGAAACTAAACAAATGTCATCGGCGGTTTAAAATGTTTAAAAATGGAAACAGGAATCTCAAAGACGTCGCACGAAAAGGACGACCCCAAAAATAAGATAATCATCTCCTGAAGGTGATGATAGGTTCAGATCCTTGTCGAACAATTGCAGAATTACCATTAAAGATTAGCTGTTCATGGTCTACAGTTCAGGATCATTTTCGCCACATAGGAAAATTATACAGACAAGGTATTTGGGTTTCTCTTAAATTAACAGAGACGGCGGTCGATCAAATTTTGTCTCTTTTGTCTCGGTATGAAACTGATTCTTTTTTGCGGCGAATTTTAACTGGAGATGAGAAGTAGGTGCTATACAATAATCCTGTATGAAAAAAGCAATGCCTTTTTTCGTAAAACTACTAGTTTCGACCTCTCGACAATGACTAACAATTAAGAAGGTCATGGTTTGTGTGTGTTAGGATTTTTCTGAAAGGAAAAAATAAGGGAGCTAGGATTAGAACTATTAGCTCAATCGCCCTATTCACCGGATCTCGCGCTGTCGGATTACCACCTTTTCAGATTGTTAGAGCATAAATTAAGAGGTAAAAAAAATAATAATATTGAAGAAGTGAAAACGCAGTTTTTTTATGAAAAATCGAAGGACTTTTTTAAAAAGGGAATCGAACAACTGCCTTTACGCTGGCAAAAAAGTGTTTTATGTCAGCAAAAAAATACTTTTCGGTCCCTCTAATATAAAGATAATACACATTGAAGTCATATATTGCATTTATTCAAAACGAAGAGGGAGTTTAATGTGTAATTTAAATTTAAATAAATTTTCTATTAAATAAAATCCCCGTGTATTGCGTGTTTTTTCTAAAGAAATAAGATATTATTTGCAGACTCGATTTATTCTGTAATCAAAATTGATAGTTTCAATGCAAATTCAAAGGATCACCCGTCTCAAAGCCGTATTGCCAAAGTTAAATATTCAATTAATCTTCTCGCGGGGTGGGCAAGTTTTAACTTTTTCTCAATGTCTGAGAACGAAGTGGATTAATTTCATTGGCGAAAATATTCGAGGTCAGCAGCACCGAGCCGAAAGAATTCTGCGGTGCCACAAGACGACATACAAATTGATTTTTGCAAACTTTTTAATCGCGTCCATTAATACCTGTTGCTGGAATAAATAACGGAATCAAAGCAAGAACGGAGCCAATAAACGTTCGATTAATTGAGTCGGAAAATGATTGTTTAATCTGTGATTCATTGCAGTCGGGGAATCTGTGAATTTTCGCAAAAAGACAAGACGTAACTGCGCAAGGGAAAATGTGTGATTTATGAATTCTCGAGCCGTTTTTTTTCCTACAAATTCTCCACAGAATACTCGTGTTTTTTTAATTGTTTTTTCATTGATGTGGTTAAATATTATAACACATTGCAGATATATAAAAAAATATTACACCATCATCATGTTTATGATTCATTTTTTTAAGAGCTTGTTACAAAATGAATATATCAATTATTAATACGACAGCAAATTATATAATTTATTTAATTTTTAATTGGCGAAAGCTCAAATAGTGTTCGTATAAGGACTGCTATAAAATTGCAATATTTAAACTCCTCTCAAAGCGTTCTAATATATTTGATAACGATCTTATAAAGAGTTTATTAGATTTAAAACAAGAATTTATAGCGAATCATATTGATCAGAAAGACTTAAACACAGTACTCTTATGGCACAATATTGCATAAAGAAGATTAAAAAGGTATGATAATTTTTATTTTTTGAACTACAGAGTGACAGTTTCTCCTTAGTGGGTCCTTCAAGATGTGATGGTGATCATTATCTCGGTTGCTATAGGAGGATTATCCCTGGTTTCTATGGAGGGTTGACTGTATATTGAAAAAAAGTTCTATCATTTGTAATTAAATCTTAAAATTATTAGGAGATTTTCTGTAATTTTTTCAGACACAAATAGTTGATTATATGAACCAAGAAATTATTTTTAATTACCTTCCAAAATTTAATTAAAAATATAAAAATATGATATATATGCATATTTCTGCACACGTTAGACTAAACATATGTAGATAGTTTATTATACCTGAAATTTCCCAGCCTGAGATACGTTTTCAGTTCAAAATATTTCCGTAGCCGAGGGCGTCGGTTCACGCTCCGTCCGAGCGACGCCAGGGACGCCACCTCGACTATTGTCGGCAGGTGTCGGAGCGTAAAATGGCGTCGAGAGCTGCAGCAGCATCCGTTTTACAATTGTCGCGGTTCCCCCCTCTGCTGGGGGCACCCCGGAAAGTTTTCAGCGTTCCTCCCTAACGAGGAAACTGTAGAAATATTTCCCGACCGCACTTCATTCGACAGTTTGGCACAACTATGACTAATTAATAACTAAAATTTTGCACAAATTATTATTAATTGATTCTTAGACTTTTCAATTGATTTTCCTATGTTCTTCAAACATAAAGCCAATGACGAATGACTCAAAAATAACTCGATTGATTAATGATTGGGATCAGGGGCGGCTCG
>JAGXCT010032723.1:0-38247 GCA_022495035.1 Philopotamus ludificatus
CTAATATGTTTTTTTTTCATGTTATTATTATGTTTTTATTCGTGATTGGCGACCCTGGGTTATTCTGTAATTCCAATCACGCATTCTCTTAATGAAAAAATAAATTAAATAAATAATTTAAAACTCTGTCGACGAGACGCTCCCTCGCGCGGCCGAATCGTCCGCTACACATTCGACAAGATTTCCCCGACGCGCCTTTTCCCACATGCGCACGCGCATCCGAGATCGATTCCCATGGCTCTCGGTGCACCATGTCGAAAATAATATTAAAAAACGCCGTGTATGTGGGAATACGGCGACGAGATAATAACATTGGGGACTCGGAAATTATTACCCATTGGATATCGTTGATAAAAATGCAGTCAAACTGGTCCACGCAGAGTCTTGGCTTAGAATCTCGCATCCCTGCTCGCCGGCACACGGGGCCGCCCGTATTAATATCTAATATTTCTGGTTTTTAGTTATTATTAAATAAAAATCAGTTCTTGTTCTTTTTAATTGAGTATTGTGTAGTTGGGGACGCGGTTAAATGACCGGCCGGTTTAATTAGGACAGTATTATCTAGGCGGGCTCATCTGAGGACCGGTGCTTGATTAATGCTTGTACCAGATACGGATGGCCTGGACCAGCCGTGTACCGTGCGAGCGAGCTTCCGCGCTTGCGGCTAAGCTTCCGTTCGATGCAGCTTTTTTATAAACAATTCCAAATTAATTTATATATATATTTTTAAAAAAAATAATGCGTTTAATCCCGTTGCTTTAATCCCTCGGTTTGTCTAGCCGCTTGACCCTACTGTTTTAAAAGGCGGGCACGGTTCAAGTAACAGGGTATTAATGTCAAGTGCGTATCACTGTCATACGCCATTTGTAAGGAATCGGGATATTAACGACTATATCTTTTTATTATAATATATATACAGAACTATTTTTAATTATTTTTTAAAAAAAATATCATTATATATTATTTTACATAATTAATGAATAAATTCACGGGTTACGGATCACTGCTATATTCAAAGCTCAAGCATAAGATTCTTTTTTTGTTAATGATTGAACTATGAATCGATAGAGTTAAAAGTAGTATTCTTGGTTTTTTTTCACTGAACTCCAAAGTTGTTAGCAAACATAAAGTCAATGAAATTTTTAAAGGACACTATATTATGAACGTATCATATTTCAATTATATGAGATTTGCTATTCTAACAAATTCGCAAAAAAATATATGTTTAGTATTTTCTTAAATAAAATATATGTTTTTGATAGCGAGGAATATTGAATAAATTATTTGAATAGCAATACTTAAATATTCGTACGATTCTAAGCTAAACACTCATATTTCTAGCTAATTAACATATTAATTATTATTACAATAAATATTTACGTTTGACGCTTTTATATTTTTTTTTTTCTGTAAACAAAATATTTTTACTAGCCAAGTTTAAAGCCAATTCACAAAGATTTGTATTTAAATATTTTTTTAATGTATAAAAACGTTCTCTTAATAATATCTTATAGTAAGTATTTTATTTAATCTTCATGTCGTCGTGTATATTAATACCATATAAATTATATTAAAGCGTATATCATATATTTTCAAAAAAAAATCAGTTAGCAATTAAAAGTCATTGTGAACATATTTGATTATCCAAAATTTCAAGTTTGACTGAATTTTTTAATACTATCACGAATTGCCCGGGTAAAAATAATTATGCCAATACAAAGAAAATATATTCATTATTAACGGCATAAAAAAAATCTTGCCCCTTTATTGCATTTTTTGGGTAATTGCATTTTTAATCACGCTAGTACAAAAAAAGTGATGACATATTAGCGGAGCATCAAATTCAATTGTGTATACATATACGATTTTTGATTGCACATTAATATTATATATTGCATAATTAAACTTATTCTATATATTTTTGATAATATTTAAATAGTGAGCAATTAAGATTATATACAGGTTTTCGAGTTCGCGCGTCATTTATCCGTCATAGTGATTAGTAAAAATAATCCAAAATATCGACCAAATTTTGAAGCATTTAAATAACTACAACAACTCTCCGAATAATCCATTTCTTAAAAAATATCATCAATATCTTGACTTGAAATGCTTGGGGTCTATTTTCCATTATAATAGACCTCCTCGGACTACGTGGATAGTTCCAAGCCGCCATGATATATCGGTTAATAAGTGTTTTATTTCTATATTTTTTTTATCTTGCATATTTTTTTTTTATCTTTTTGTATCTTGCATAAAAAATGCTGACTTCACTGAAATATGTGAAACCTCTTTAATACTCTATAAGGTAAGCATTTAATATGGCTACCAATGTCAAGATACACCAGAGACAAGTGCATCAATATAACAACAACTAAAAATTGCGAAAATTGAATTGGCGAAATTGAACAATTCTGCATATTTTATATAAAAACATAATAAATCATCATCAATTATCCCAATAAGGCCCACCATTTTATGCTGATATATTAAAAAAAAGCAAGGCCAGATTTGATCGTGTTTAATTTGGAATTAAGTCGACGTTGGAAAGCAATTTTTCTGTATCTCGAAAAAATATGATACGACGTTCAAATTTTTAAGAATTAATAAATCATGGTTCTATTTATTTTTATTTAATTTAAATTTTAAATGTTTTTTTAATAAACTCGATAAAGATTCATTTTTCGAGATACAGCAAGATTGCTTTCCAGTGTCGCACAGTGGGCGGAATCATGAATTCTAATGCCAAAAATCTCCAACTTATTATCTATGTTATCATATAATCCATTATACGTTATGTTTATTCTATATAATTTTGTATATTAAATTACAAGCAATATTTTATAAATTGCAGACATAAAAAATATAATATTTTATTATATATTAAAACGGTTTTAATTATTGTAAAACTTTGAAATTTGGAAATGAATACAGGTTTTACACTTCAAATTGGACGTTTTACAAATCAAATTGGACGTTTTAAATCAAATTGGACGTTTTACAAATCAAATTGGACGTTTTACAAATCAAATTGGACGGTTTACAAATCAAATTGGACGTTTTACAAATCAAATTGGACGTTTTACAAATCAAATTGGACGGTTTACAAATCAAATTGGACGTTTTACAAATCAAATTATATACCTCATTGTATTTTATAAAATAGTTGTACATTCATAATACATATACATATTATATACATTTTTAAATACACCTTGTCAAGTTTGCGCGTCATTTATGCGTCATAGTAATTAGTAAAAAAAATCCAAAATATCGACAAAAATATGAAGCATATCATGAATAACTATTTTTATTCTAACAACAAATGCCAAGGTATTGCAGAATAATGCATCAATATCTTGACTTGAAATGTTTGGGGTATATTTTCATACATTCATTTTATATTAAATAGACCCCATCAGCCAACGTCGTTCATTTCGAGCCACCGTGACAAATCAATCGACGACTAGGAATTTTTAAAAGGCAAAATATAAAATCTTTGAAGGGCCGTAGTACAGTTTTTTGACTCAACATCTTTTAGGCCAATACGTCTGGTCTGGTTAAAAGAGTATTCGATAAAAATCAAAACTTGCGGTCCTAAATAGACCCCTTTCGGCACAGTTATGTTAATATAAATACTATTAAAAAATCGGCGAAAGTATACGATTACGCATATGGTACAATGAGGCTACGGGTTGCCCATCCCTGGTATATATATCATTAATAAACAATTAAAAACTGTGAAGATATACTCGATTGAATTTGATACTACGATAATATTATATAGTAAACTGATTTTTCATCGTGCATTTTCATGATTTTCGCCGGAACAAAAAGCTATGACACATCAGTCTCGGATCAGACGACGGCATAGACTCCTCGCCCAATCACTCACCCGTATAATTCAGCGTGATCATAAGGTTTCTTCTGTGAATTGATGAGTGGCTGACTATCGCACGATGGCATCGATAAATACGACGCGATAAGCCTTATTGATCGCCGAAGGAAGTGTCCCTATACGTACAAGAAGACCAGCTCGTATATAATTTTTTGACTACGCCCACAAATCTCTACGACTGCATTTTTCCCTACGCGTTTGACCCATCCGCGTATATCCATTACCATCCATCGAAAATAATTTTCAAAAATTTATGTACGCGCCGCCGATGACTAATTTATATCTGGCCCGCGTGATTTATGCCGCGGGCCGGGAGAAATTGGTGTTTTGTGGAAAGTGTGCGTCGATTGTTGAATAAAAATAATGTTTATTTATACTGCGATCGACGTACAAATTATTTATTATGTGCACAGCTTATCGGTCACATGTCGGGTTATGCGATACATCGACAGCTGTGAGTTAGAGTGCTCCACATTTCATAACTGAATTAAATAAAAATATTATCGATAAAAAAATTCGTCGATTTTCGGCAAAGATGCGAAAACGTTGCGCAAGGCGTCCTGAAAATCGTCGATAAATTTTCTCGGCGACAAATCGGTCGTTGGCCCCGGCTTATAATCGTGACACATCGCGATATCACGAACTAGGTAACTTGATTTTAATTTTGTAAATCGTGTATAATTCGAGATCCATTGCGCAAGGCAAATTACGAATTAATCTAGATTAATGCGCACGCGCTCATTATCCGTCAAATTTTTATTCTTAATATTTATTAATGCTCGTTGCACAGATTACGTGTTATTATAAGGGGAGGCAGTGGCCGCCAGACTCAGTATAGATGATTTTTCTCGAATAACCCTTTACATCGGCCCCAACTGGTGTATGCGAAAATTCCCAAGATGCCGATCATCGGCCTTAAAACTTAAAATAAAACAATATATGTATTTTTTTCTTTTAATTTAAATTCATAATGTTTTATGGGGTTAACAGTTTATGACGTTATTGATTTTTAACAGGCATATAGAATTGTGTTCATACCATTTTTTTTATTTTATATAAAAATGTTCGCAACCCCTATTCCAAAACTGATTAGATTATTTATAGGTATTAAATAATCATAAGAACCTTTATACAAATTTATTAAAAAAAAAATTTATAACATCCTGGAAGCGTTCATGATATTTGCTAATTTTGCGAAACAATACTATTATTTTTTTATGTCCATTTTCTATTTTCATTGTATTTTTTCATATATTGACTATAAACCATTTTCTATTTTCAATTCCAATTAATTTCCTTACATAAAATAATTAATTTTTAGATTAAAAATGATTCAAACTCAAAGTTTATATTGTTTTTAGAATAAATATTTTTTATAATTGTTTTTATTCATATTTGAAGATTAGTTATTTTCATACATTCCATAGTATGGGCCCCACAGAAAGTATTGTGTTTTTTAACGAATAAGATAAAAACAAATAATGAAAACTATTGTTTTTTATTAACAAATTGCTTGGGATTCTTCGCATATTCGCGATGTTTTTTCTCGATCGCTTCCGATACGATGTGCTGAGTGCGACTGAAATCGTACTTGTTAAACGGCATGCGAATTTATGAGTATTTTGACTTGAAATGCTTGGGGTCTATTTACAATGGAAAATATGGTCGATTTTTATTAGTAAATATACCCCACCGGGCAACGCCGTTGGTTTCGAGCCATCGTGACATTTTTATATTCTCCTTGTGCACACACAAAAGTGATACCATGTGATATTATATTCATTGCTGACTGTCATTCTCGCCTAAGCGGCAATACAAATGAGCGAGAGAGAGAGAGAGACAAAAGTGTATGGGGCAGTTCCCATCGTAATATACCGCTGACACTTTCTGTATTTTACTTAGAAATTCACTTTTCATTACATTTAGTATTTAATTGAGAAATATTTCATTTCGGAGTCCAATAATTAAATTTGATAAAATATCCTACGCGAGCTAACGAAATGCCGTTCGCAAGCTACCATTTGTCGACCACCACTGGATCAAGGAATAAAGCAAACGAAGCAGTGAAAAAAAATACCGATACATCTCAATGATGTCACACGAAAAGAAGGACCCCAAAAATTAAATGATGATATCCATAAGGCAATGGCGGATTCTGATCCTCGTCAAATAATTGAGGAATTATCATTGATGATTGGCTGTCATGAAAACTATACAGACAAGGAATTTGGGTTCCTCATGAATTAACGAAGATGGCGCTCGATCAATGGCATACCATCCACGCGTCTCTTTTGTCTCGGTATAAAGCCGATCCGGTTTTGCTAGAATTATACACTATGAATTGTTCAAACCGGATTGCCGCCTATTCAGATTGTTAAAAACTCGATTATTTCATTGGAAAAGTTTTTCAATGAAAAATCAAAGGACTTTTTTAAAAAGGAAATCACACAGCTGCCTAGACACTGGAAAAAAGTGTTAGAAAATAATGGAAATGATTTTTTTGATTAATATTTAAGATTTTTTTAATATATAAAAGTTTTTCGCCAGAAAATATTTTTTTTGATTACTTTTCGGTCCCCCTAATAGATTCGAGTGCGCATGCATCTAGGAGTATTAATTAGCATATGACCACGGACAACGCGGACCTAGACACATAATGGTAAAAGCTCTATAAACAAGTTTTGTTTGACTAATAACATTATAACGTTTATAATGGCCATATAATAGTTAAACGTATAAGCAGCGGGTTAACTCACTGCATAGTTAACTCATTTCGACGGGTCGTAAAATTATATGGCGCACTCATTCAAATTTGTCTGAGATATTATTATATTGCATGATTAAAATGTTTCGTTGACGAGAAACAAAAAAACTATGCGCCGCCGCTATCGTCTCAGTTCTATATAAATTCTTTGGAAAAATTCAAATTCGATAAGCAATCGTAATACCCATTGGAATTTTATCACAGCTGGTTATTTTTTTTTTCCTAAGCGATTTATTTATTGTAAAATTGCAAAACGTACACGATGGTTCAAATGCACAGGTGCTGATTGCGAAATGCGTTGCAAAAATTTATGAATACATTAATTGTTGTGCTCAACAACTACGCAAATTTTAATGCTTTGTATAATATCGACGCGGTAATAATTAATTATTATATTATGGATCGAGCGTAGAGGTCCGGACCGCAGGGTCAGTCGACTCCCATTGGCCGACGAATTTATATTTAATTGCGAAAATCATTAAACACATAATTTGATTATTTAACGGCGGAATTATCTATTAAATAAATAAATCAATCGTTCAACGGTTAATATCGGTTTTCGGTTCAGCTCCGATTGATTATTTTTTAAATGTTTTAATTTGAATTTAAAAAATTATAATCTACCATATTTTATAACATTATATATTCTTTCTTTAGTAATATGCATAATAAATTAATTGATACAATCATATGAATAATAATAGTAATAAATTAAAGGATTATGATTAACCCTAGAAACAATCACATAAAATTCACGGTTGAAATAAAAAATATCTCTCAATGTATTTTCATTTAAACTATTTCTATTGTCTTGTAGAATAAACTTAAACACATCCGTCGCGGCGGCTCGAAAACAACTGCGTCATCCGAAGGGGGTCTCTTAGGGACCCCAAGCAATTTAAGTTATTAATGAATTCTTCATTGATTTTTTAAAAAATGAATTATTCTATGAATATGACGCGTAAATGACAACGCTCTCGACGATGTCTCGCATGATATGTCATTCGCACTCGGCACATCGTACCGGATGCAAGCGAGAAAAAACATTCCGCGCGAATAGCAGCGAATATTGTTGTTTTTATTTTTTTTCGCAATTGTAGACAATAGAGGACAACGATTATTTATAATATTATTTGTTTAGACTTTTTTGGACAAATACGAAAAGTTTGTGACATTTAGGATTTATATTAAAAGAGTTTTTAGAGAAAAATCAAAAAACTTGGGGTCAATAAATCAGAGAAGACCTTTGAAAGACTGAGCTCTCGTAGCACGCGCTACTCACACTCTGCACATCGTACCACATGCGAGCGAGAAAAAATATCGCGCGCTTGGCAGCAGCAGACAATAAGGGACAATGATTTTTTATAATTTTCATTTTTTTTTTACTCTTTTAGACAAATAAAAAAGTTTGTGATATGTAGGATTTATTTTAAAAGAGTTTTTCGAGAAAAATCGATAAACCTGAGGTCGCCAATAGGTTTCATCGGCACGGCTAGATCAAAGAAGACTTCTAATGGTCCCCTATCAACACTGTCTAATCATCGTATATGACTATAGTTTTCTTTCTAAGACTTTCTTTGTTAATTACACCAGTCCATCTGTGATTAAAAATGAATTTGCTAAAATATGGAATTAGTTCCAAATATCTCTATTTTGGATTGAATTTGAGATGTCACGTGTCACGAATACAGTTTTTTTTCTTAAAAATAGTTGCATTCCTTTATTATACGGATTCAATTTTAAAATGTTTGAAAACTTACTAAAACCGATATAACCGATATTTTTTTTGTTTCAGTTCCGATTTTCCGATTAATTAAAAATAACATTGGGAATATCATACAAATAAAACAGCGGATATGTCGCTGTTATCGATTTTTGGGGCGCAATTGTCGGCACCAAATTACTCCGCGCTAAATTGTCGGTTTTTTCATATCACATATTTTTGTATACCCACTGAATCTTTCTGTTACATGGTAATCGGGCGTACACGTGAATTAATTATAATTTTAATGCATTTTTCAGCACGATCATAAAACCCTTCAACAATGGGAGCGTTCTGTAATTGAAATACTTTGGGTCGTAAACGCTTTGTTGCGAAATAAATGAGTTTTTAGTATGGAGACGCATGTCTCGCAACATTCTCCAAGGTCCGCAGTGAAGCCCTACAGCAAACCTAACGTCCGTTAATATAGACGATGATTATTTTAACAGCGCCAAAATATGATATTTTTATTATCCACATTTCCTAGTAGCCGTGACTGGATCACTTGTCCAGCTTCGTCATCCGGCGTCCCCCGCGTCCTCCATGTATGACGCCTGGGTATTATCGGTCGCTGATCTTCTTTTGTGGCCAAAGATTTTTATAGTAACCACTTGAATCATCGCTGCTCCAAATATAAATCCATGTCTCAAGTGGCACAATCGCATTTGGCTCCGGTGATGAGTGCTTGTCTCTTGTCCATTCTGGTTGTTTTTTTTTCGTCGTCGTCTAAATCAACAATTATTTCTGTTGCAAGCTGTATATGATGCGACACTTCGTCATTTCCGATTGCGATGCGATATCGTTCAAATATGCGGATCGGGGTGGATATCGTTAATTGTCAAGTGTTTGTTAATCTAGTCAGCAAATTCCATAAAATTACTTAAAAAAAACTTCAGGGGTAATCAAATCAATTAACCAATCATTTAATTGCTAAGATTGGAGTGTTTGTTATTTTCGTTTCATTTATATTTGCATTCTTCAAGCTAGCTCAATTCATCGCATGCGACTTCTTCAATCCTCCATCAACTCGACCGTCGAAAAACCTATTCGCGCTTATAAAGAACTGTTTCCAAATCGTTAAATATGTCATTATTTTTTCTATTGGCGTTGTTAACCTATACTTCTATATGGTTGCGAGACTTGGTTGGTATGGGGAGGGCTTCCCTTTCGTGACCATACCGCGGGGACTTTTTTGTAAAGAGTTTCTCTCTCATTGCTGGCATTGGACGTACATCTTTTACCTTGTTGGTTCGGATTTTACCCTCTCGACTATGTCCAGACAAGTAAGAGGGGGTTTGTCTCGGTATTCGTTTATTTTCTTCTCTAAGGCGTTATCTGCTTTTATACATAACTATAGTAAGTCGATGTTATCACAATTTTTTATTGTGTTGGTAGACGTGTCTTTGACGTATCCTGGCATTAGTAATTATATTGGATACTTTATTTATTGTTGGCAGACGAAAAGGTTTCACGTGACGTTTTTGACGAGTTGAGGCATTATACAGGCACTAACGATACCACTCTGAGGGAGAATCATGCTGTCGAACAGCTGGTGCTACTCTTCTCAAAGAAGACGAAAGTCAATCTATAATAATAATTCTTGAATATAAATGGGCATACTGAAGAGGATGATGTTGGGTAGGATATTTTGAACTGATACATATTGGCCACAGATTTCATCAAGGTGGCCAGACTCCTTCAGAATCAGTCACATCTCAAGGATACGGCCAGCATTATGCGACAAGTCTTCTAGCCAAAAAATCTTAAATAACTACACTAGACTAATTAAAAAATAAACATTTTATTCGATTATTTTTTTGATTTTAATTTTTTGTTTTCTACGCACTTAATCTTTCGGCGCTTGTGTGCGCCGCACAATCTTGCCATATGGACGGCGCGCCTCTGGTTAATAATAAAAATACGTCCTAGAGCTAAGAATTTTAAAGAATTATCCTTTCTTTTGATCATTCTGTATACACAGTTTTCATTTTTATGTAAAATTATTGTCATATCGCCTAATCTTTTGTATGATATCTGTTTTTCATTGTAAATTTCTGTCGAAAATAGCAAAATTTCTTTTTTTTCTTAACCAACAATACGCTAATGATATCCGCGTCGACGAGTGTTAAAAATTAATCGTCTGCACGTGTCCAATCCCTAGTTTGCTTCTCAATTTCCAACGCCGTTGCCGTCGACGTCCTCAGGTGTCGCATTTCCCCCCACCATCGCGCTCGCCGCACACTCTTGAGTTATTGATGCTGGCTGCATTGTTAGAGGCGGTTGGCGTCAATGTATGGACGGTGCTGCGGTCTTTGCGAGACGTAAACGTCTTCTTTAACACATTGCTCAAACATTCGAACGCCGTAAACAGAATGAATTCCGAGAACTCGGAAAGACAGAGTTTGCCTAGCTCGTTAATATGTCCCTACTTTGTTGTAGCGGCCACCTAGATTCTTGTTATCTCGGTGTTAAATTCGTGACGAGTCGCTTTCGGTGGGTAACGGAAACGAAAGCCTCCGCGTCTGCGATCCGTCGCTGAAAAAAAAATCGATTCGATCCGAATTTTATGACATCACCGGACATGTGCTGCGACGATGATTCAGTGCCGAAACAGACGCCATGTGGATAACTAGATTATTCGCCACTCAACATTCAATTAGTCGGTTCCTTTTTTAGTTTCTAATTAATAGTTTGTCGGAAATGTGGACGCGAATGACACAACGGCCGATGTTTGGCCATCGTCATCGTACGGTCGACGTCAAACCGATCAAAACATGACTCAACTAGCTCATTCATGCAACGAGAAACAGAAATGATTTTACAAGCTTTATTAAATCTCTAAGAACGATAGATCGGGGTTATTATTTTTTTTCCGATTTTAAGAAATGTAAAAATAATATTTTTCAATTGTTACCCTCTTGGCGCCTGTGTGCGCCGCACAGTTTGGCCATATGGACGGCGCGCTCCTGCTGTAGATTACATTCACTGCAATAAAAGCTTCTAATTAACGTTAATGACATAAGACGAAGATATTAACACCGGTTTCTATAGACAATACCGGTATTTCGCAAACACCGGTTCTGATTAATGATCGTGTTTTATGCAAACTTGATTGAATCAAAAGAATCGAGGGTTGCGTTCAATTAAAAAAATGCTCGTATCGCATTGTCAAAAATCGGGCTTTCCTCGGAATCGATGGTGAAATGATCTTCCTGCATTTCACTCATGTGCATATAATCAATTCCCTACCAATTACCACATATATGGTAGGCGGTTGTAAAAACAAACCATGGGAGGTCGACGCTCGACCATGCGGCCCTGACAGCTCATGCTGAGCAAGTGTCAGCGAGCCTCTACACATTCGACAACGTTTCCCAACGTGTTTATGCACCGTTCGCATCGGGACTTATTCCGTGTTTAGCGGAAAACGGCAATGCGCATGCGCGGTGAAATTCATTTTATGCCTTAATTAGAAACCTCTCTAATGCCGCATCGGACTCTCTTTGAAAATACGCACGATAGCACTCACATCATCGTTTAAAGCGTAAAATTTCATAAATATCTGAACATTGTTGAAAATCCGTGTCCTCGACGATCAATAGAAAAGATAATCCAGTGCAAACATGCGATAAAAATCTACATTCAAATAAAACACAAGGAAAACGGACTCCGATATTTTTCGATAAAGCGTTGCGTAACACGACGTAATCTTCACAACTACCAGATAAAAAATAATATTTCTCTATAATACTATAAAATGCTCAAACACTCGGCTATCATGTTTTATTATAGTTTTCCATTCTCGTTAGATTAAACTAATTTTAACGTAAACACGAAGTGTTAAACGCTTCTTGCGCCTAGCGCGTGAAGTGCTCATCGACTATTCATTTTTCATCCATTAAATAAATGCTCTATATCTATTAAGACATTTTTTTATAAAAGACCGACAAGCCTAAAAAGCTGGAAAAATATATATAATATCATATCTAATGGTAATGGAGTGTGTTAGATACCCCAATTTTTTGTATTTGTTTAAAAAAACCTGAAAATTTAATATTATAAATAATCGTTGTCTTTTATTCGCTATATTCGCTGCTGTTCCCATGCGAGCGATGATTTTTCTAGCTCGCATCCGGTACGATGTGCCGAGTGCGATCATGCGAGACATTGCCGAGAGCGTTGTCATTTACGCGTCATATTGATTAATTAAAAAATCCAAAATATCGACCAAATTATGGCCATGTCATGAATAACTATATATAATCCAAGGGTGCTATTTTGGACTCCAATCCAGGGGTGCTTTGCTATTTGGGATGGGTCTATTTGGGACTTCTAATTCTAGAATAATTATTTTAATATGAATCCTACGCATTAAAAACTATATGTATTTGTTTAAAAAAGTCTAAAAAATAAATATTATAAATAATCATTGAATTTATTGTCTGCAATTGCGAAAAAAAAAACAATATTCGCTTCTGTATCCACGGGCCCGATGTTTTTTCTCGCTCGCATCCGTAACGATAAACCAAGTTCTAGTGAAACGTATACCAGTTCGCGTGTCATTTGCGCGTTATATTGATTAGTTAAAAAATCCAAAATATCCATCAAATTCTGAAGCGTATCATTATCCATTTTTTAGAAAAAAGTCAAGATTCTATCAATATCTTGGCTTGAAATGCTTGGAGGTTATTTTCACTCATAAATAGACCCCCTTTGGATAATGCGGTTGGTTTCGAGTTAAATAAAATATTTTATTAATAAAAACAAAAATATATAATCATTAGTGTTTGAGAAGAACATAAAAATATGCCTTAAAACCCCTAATTTAAATAAAGATTGAACTGCACAGTATTTATTTTATTAGCCAAAAGCTAACAAACGAAAATAACAGATCTTTAGCAAAAGTAGAGCATAGAATTCAAAATGGCATTAGACACAAAAAATATAATTATTTTTTTTTTCAAGATTTTCTCGATATCTTGCTTGAAATGCTTGGATTTCATAATTTATAATGGAAAATAGACCCCCTTCGGACGACGCGGTTGATTTTGAGCCGCCGTGACGGATCGGTTAGATAATCTTTCGCCGTTTTATAATAGTATTACTATTAATGAGTGTTTCATTTCAGTATTTTTTATACTAGGTTTATTTTGTTATTAAGAGATAATTTGAGTTTATAACTCAGTGTTTGTATTATCATAAGTTTCTTATATGCGATTATTTTCGATCTGGGTTCAAAGAAGCGGTGAGTCGGTATGACTGCGCTACAGTGAGTCAATAGTATGACTGCAACGAGTCGCAGCGCGACACGGCGCTTAGCGGCGAGACCCCCGCACTCCACTACCTCCCCGCATCCGTCCAATACCCGACGCTGATAGCGCTTACAGACAGACAGCGCTCTTGCACTACTTCGCGCGGAATAACACTGCCCGCGTAGAATCCGACCATGTTAATAAATATAAATTATATTTTTTTTTGTATACATAAGTAATAAACACATATATTTATATCGATGATATGATATAAAAAATAATATATCGTCAAAAAATCCCAATTCGATCTTTATTATATTTATTATTATTTTTTATTTAGCCTCCCATTCTGCTGATTCGGATTTGTCGTGAAAAATTTGTAAATATAAATAAAAATCGATTTTCGTCAACCGGTCTCATTTCTTATGTATGTACAAAAATTATCATGACTCGAAGGCATTCAGTTTCCACATTGAGCGCGGATGCAGCTCTGGACAAACAAGGCAAATATCACAGATCAAACAGCATTAACATAAGCACGTCCCATACATAGTCCAAACACGGCTCTCGATGGCGACAAAAATGTGTCGGATAATTATCGCACGAAAAAAAAACGACGACATTGCCCACCCCTGCCAATGATGAAAAGCTAGATTAGTAACGCCGCAGTTTGCATTCTAACTGAAACAATGCACTCGCGCGCATTCCGATGCAACAGAAATACTGAAATGTATTTTTTTTGCGCGACGCCGATAACAAATTGCATCGGTCAAAAATCGATATTCGATCTAGCGTATTCTTTAAATATTAATACCAATGTAGTGTAGTGGTATGTGTGTGCACCACACACACCCACACACGTATGTTCGGACCACATGAGTTTCGTATCAGAAAACATTTTTATCTTAGTGTGCGCTCAGTCCCGCGTCGGATCGCACGCACCGTGGACGCTCCGAGACGCACTTACGAGAAAATCATAAAATATCAAGGAAACATAATCGAATTATGAGTGAAATAAAAATAATCAATAAAATAAAACAGTGAAAATTTTTTTTAATTTACGCGAAAATTCGCGATGAAAAGTGTCGCGTGTGAAAGGGCGTCGAATGGGGCGCGGGTGAAAATGATACGGTTTTCATCCCCGGCACAGTGCAATAGTGAATATCAATGCTCGAAAAAAATACACGAATAATCTCAGTATCTTATCAATATTAAAAACAACAAAACATATAATTATTTTTTTATATATAAATAAATAATTATTGGTTCGCCGATATCCACGTTTCCATGGCCGTATTATGGCTATCGCGATACAGTTTATATTAATTAGTGATGGTATCAATTGACGATATTTCGTCGAGGTTTCGATCGTGTATGACATTTTTGCGGAATCGCCGATGCTAATTCGCGATTTGCTCGCCACCGTCGGCAGTACAAATTGATGAGTGATTTGCGGATTTCGACCGTAGAAGAGAGCGCAACATGACGGCAACATTCTGCTATGTACGTATTGTTATATAAAAATAAATAATAAATAAATAGCGACAATTCCATTTCCGATTAGATTCAAGAACAAAATCTTGGCCACAATTCGAATTAAGATAATTCGAGATAGGGCGGAGCGTTATCAGATATAATCTGGCATATATACCAAGGGAATCTTAGACAATGTATCATTTCTTTTCATTTTTAATAATAATTATACGAATAAAAATAAATAATATTTCAATTTTTTTTTTATACGGCGCGGATTTGTCCGCCCCGACGATCGCGAACAACGCCATATACGCGCAAAAAATATATATTCTATACAACACGCAATTAAATTTATTATTACATTCCATGCGATTATAGTTTTGAAAAAAACATATTAAAATATTAAAGGATTTGAAACTACTTACTAAACAAATTGATATATACTTTACGCCCAAACACGTGTATATTTAAATACGATTCAACACATATTTCACTTTCAATTATTTTTTATTTTATTTAATCTTTGCATAAATTATTATTACTCGTTAAAATATATGTACATAGAATTCTTGAGTACACAAATTTATACGAAAAATTTATATCACACGTTTAAATCATCAGAAAAATTACTGTTTTTAAAAAAAAAAACGCATAGAAATAAGGAAATGGCGTGTAATAATGTTTTTAATATATATTTTTTTATTTATTTATTAGACGTTTTTTGCGGTTGTCTCTCGCGCAATCGTCGCCGTTCACGATCATCGGCGCGTAGCTATTTTCTATATCGTCATCTTCATTTGCCTGCCACGAGACACTCATTTGCTGAGTGTTTGGGTTCGAATGGTAGCCGGTGTCTCACAATGCTAAAAAAATAATTTCTAAATATATCAACAAAACAATATAGAAATAAAATGTATGTATTTATAATACATTCATATATATTTTTGCACAGAATCGTCGGTTACGTATTTTTTTTATATAATCATCTTCATTCTCCAACCACGAGACACTCACTCGCTGAGTATTTGTACCTTACCAGACTCTCGAATGGTAGTCGAGGCCAACAGAGTCCCACAATGCCAAAATTATTTCTATATATCACACGTTTAAATCATCAGTAAAATTACTGTTTAAAAAAAAACGTATAGAAATAAGTAAATGACGTGTAATAATGTATTTAAATACATACATATGTATTTTATTTTCGGCTTGGATATGACGTTTTTTGCGCTTGTCTTTCGCGCAATCGTCGCTGTTCACGATCATCGGCGCGCATCCGTCGGCGTCAATTTGCCCCACGTCGATTCGTCACGTAGCTATTTTTTAAATCATCATCTTCATTTACAGATGCCAAGGGAGTCCCACAATACCAAAAATATTTTTATATATCACACGTTTAAATCATCAGTAGAAAAAAATCATATACATCATTTAAAAATATATTTATTATGCATACATTTAAATAAAATAATATGTATTTTTTCGGCGGTGATATGTCGCTCTTTGTGTTTTCGCGCGCAATTGTCGGGATTCACGCTCATCCGCGCGCAATCGTCGGCGTTGATTTTCCCCACGCCGAATCGTTACGTAGCCATTTTTTATATATGTAATATAAAGTCAAAAACATATTTTTCATCGTGCACAATTTGCATATTGACAAATGCGAATATAATCCATTTCGTCTCCAAAATTCTTAACCTTTAAGCGATTTACCGCGTATATCAATCAGCATTCGTTACATCAGTGCCTGGATAATGAATTACATGATGAATATTACAACGCTTACGACTCTTTTATATTTATTATTTATTTTAATCAGTCCTAAATTAATATTTAAAAAAAATATATTATTCTCGAGAACTGGGATAAAATATCATGATTTTTTTATCGCCATGACCTATAGTCGATAGAATGCTCTCGATTTTTAAGAATAATATGTAATGCAAAATCCGGGGTGGTCTCATGCCATATGAAAAAAAAAACTAATTAATGTCACATTATAATATATATAAAAAGATTGCGAATTCGGCGGAAAAAAACAAATGATTTGTCATATTTGCCGCTAAAAATATGATTATGTCAAAGTTCGCTAAATATTATGTTACATAACTGGGAACACACACGTCTCATACAAATATGTATAACTAAATTATTTTATTTATTACGTATCTGTTTACAAACTATTGTGTCTATTTATTGCAAATCTTCAATGGATTTAATCCGGCATAAGCTCTTAATACTCTAAATATAGTTTGTATTTCCCTGAACAATTAATTAATCTACAACTCTTGTTTATCGATGGAGGTTATCTCTTGTTATTAAACATCTACAACTATCAATTAATTATATATCGTGGAATATTACATGTATATATTTTTCCCAATAATTACAGGGTTAATAAGTTAATATCAAAGTACACAAAAATAATATCAACGCCAACGGATTTATCTTGATTGAGAGTGTGGAATTTTAATCAGGCGAGCGCCGAAAGCTTAAGCGCTTAATCCGAAAACGGTTATACATCAGTCGTTTAGTCTGATAATTTAATTAGCGATAGTCCGATAATTAACGATAAAATCTATATATTAGGTTTAGGAAGTGTGCGATTAATAAATTGCCTTATAGCATTAAACGGCGCATACTTTTCCGAAAATTTATTAACATGATCGTTTTTGTTTCGACAGGTTACCACAGCTTGCCGTGTCAGCGAAGATATTGTGCCTCCTGATGGTAAGAGAATTATTTTAATTTTTTATATGTGTTTAAATCATCGCATTAATTAACAATGCATGTGTGTGTGTGTGCATACTCCAATTACAGAGATTTATAGTGTCCCATAAATCAGTGCATTTTCATGAATTAACTCATATTGTAACCGCCGACGTTCACCTCTCCTTCGGGCTATAATACTCGACTGCAATTAACATTTTTTGCCGCTATAATAATGCAATTATATATTATCATAATTCATATAAAGATGGCCGATGGTCGGCTGCATCCACTGCAAGTAAAACGAAATTTATTAACCATAATATAATTTACGATTAATCAATAAAAACACAGTTAACATAACGTTTATCGATTTATTGAAATGCTTAAAGAGTCGATGTATGGTGATTACGGTATTATATAAGATAAAACAGGGTGGAATCGCTTTGAACTTCAACCCTCTTTATAATAAAATGATATTATTATCTGGGCAATAGCGCACCGAACTTGTGTGCAGAACTTCCACTGGCGTTCCGTACGGCTGGTATGCTTGAAAAGACAAGCTACGGGTTACATATGATTTAATATCGATTTTAATAAATTATTATTTATAAATGTTTCCCCATTGGCGCCTCTAATTTTCCATCACCTGTGTGCGCCGCACAATCTGACCATATGGACGGCGCGCCACGGACGACGGACGGCCATATTCTGATCGCATCGCAGCTACTACGGTGAAACCCGTGGTGGTCTTCACTTCGCCGCTCCAGTAGGTAGGGCCCTAGTACGTTTTCAAGGCGACATGCTTCTCCAGGCCATCGTTTCTTCTAACGATATGTCCAAAGTATCAAAAAATCCTTTTGAGCCATGTGGTAGAATGTGGGTCATCTTCATCGTTCTCCATTTCTTCCAGGACAGACACGTTTGTGCGCTTAGCGATCCATGGTATTCTCAGTAGGCGTCGCCAGCAACACATTTCAAAGGCGTCAATTTTCTTTTTTATATGCTTTTGCCACTTTGGATATCCTCCTATTTTTTCAAATTGTCGAAAGCTTTCACATCGCATTTTTAGCCATTCTTATTTAGTAGAAATCCGAAATATAGAAATACTTTCAGGATCCGGAAGATTAGCGGATTCGGATAGCTGATTGCTTCTATTGACTATCATTAGCCTGGTTTTAGTAATATTGGTCTCGAGTCCTAGTTTTTTTTACTTTCACAGACAACTGTTTTGAGCATAAGTCATATTTCTGAAATATTTTCTTATATACCACTCATCTAAATGAGTTAAATCTGCTTTAGTTAGTTATTTTTAGGCAGTCCACAAGCATTATATTATGCAAACGCAGTGGTTTTTTTTTCTTCAGTTCATGCGGCTTCTATTTATTATTTAGACTTTCTTTTAATTTACGTAGCTGTCTTTAATAAATTGAACGATTAGCTGTGCGTTTTTGATAAAATTAACGACTTCAGTTGATCACAATCAACCAATGAATGAACGCTGCAATTTTTATCATTAATTTTTAAATATTTTTGCTGTTTTATTTTAAGAAATATATTCAGTTACTAAATTGGAGCTTAAAATGTGTAGAGAATTTTTGACTTTTTGTGATACTTCACCTTTACAACTGCCTTTTGTTCCTGAACATGAAATAAATATAATTGGATGATGTTTTGCCAGTATTGATTCTTCTTCAAGTGCGTTTTCGTACTATTGTTCCTTTTTTATCCATAAATTTGTCTATTTTAAGAGTTGAATCAATTCTGGGACTACCAATCCGGTTGAATCAATATTGTTGCGGAACCACGATAGCTTCTTTCTTCCCAACCATCGTTTACCTTCCACTGTTCCCTCCATGATGATCTGCAGAAAGCGATACTTTGATCCATGAATGATGTATCCAAAGTACTGAGTTTTGGGTCTTTTTACGGTGTTCAGAATTTACAACATTCTTCGGTAGAAATTAAAACGCAATTTATGGTAAACACATCTATTAAAGAACAGAATTTATAGACAGCTTTTAAATTAAACACGCTGGTATTCTCTGCTGGTGATCTCAGTGACGGCACTCGTGGCGATCTAGTCCCAATAATATCTGCAGAGGAGTACTCCTCCAATGATATCCAGAATCGTCATGGCGGCATCCGTGTGTAGCGCAACAAGATGGCGACTACATCTTACGACGGAGCGAAATTGCGGCGGTCGAAAACTCGACCGCCGATGCATTGACAACGTTGATGATCATTGATGATGCCACTTGATCCCGCTAGGGGCGCTATATGGAATATAATATGGTGCTCTGTGGAATAACCGCCACAATTCCTTTGAATAGAAACAAATAAATATTGATGATTAAAAACATTTTTGTTTATCAACCTTCGTATAACAACCCGATAAGTCTCGATTAAATTTGTTTCAAAAATGCCATTCATCACGTCCGATAATCGATTGAATGCGACGCCTTACTGCGCATCTCGACGCGCATGCGCGCACGTGTCCCACGCGTGCGCATGCGCCCCGGGCCCCAACATAATTTACACTTAAGCGAGATGTTGCAAAATGCCGACATTAACCGACGACGGTTTCGCGCATTGCCTTCCGGTGACGGTCTCGCCTTCCGACAAAGGCGGCCGTAAATCAAGGCTTTTCGCAACCGATTCGCAAAATTTTATACGTTTTTTTTTTTATTTTTACACGGCAATCAGCAATAACCCATATTCTTGTAATGTTATCTGTCGCGTGTGTTGCATTCTAGGAATTTGCTATGCAAACAAATGGCTGCAGCCGAGATTGCAACCTATCCGCCGTTGTGCATTGCGTGCGTTTATGGCGTTTTTATCAATCGACACCTATTTGATGTGAGCCGATCGAAATTGTGCTCAGTGGCGCACGGACAGTCTCCGACGGCTGTGTGCAGAACTTCAATTGGGGTTTATAAAAAAGAATTTCCCCTAGTGGCGCCTGTGTGCGCCGCACAATTTGGCCATATGGCCGACGCGCCCCTGACTCTTCTCTCGAATTCGCAACAGCGAAAAAAAGCCGAAAGGTTAATTGAACAGTTTTCCGCGAGTGCGTCGAGTATCATTATGCAAATACGACCACCGCAGGCATATCATTTTACTTTAACAAATTAATATATAAGTTATGCTTACAGTGCTCTTCATATTAAAGTCGGTTATCTGCTCCTCGTCTCGTCGTGTTAAACGAGCCCGATGGATATTTGCATATCAAATCTTCAAGAAATTAAATACAAAAGCATCTCGAGCGGCATAATCGATCGATTCGCTCTCGACTTATCTCCGCATTCAAATAATAGCTCTAAAACAATATCGCACGAATATAGCGTCTCGTTATCGATCGCTTTTCATCAAGAGCGTCGCGATAATGATCTGCAATGAATAGAAATTGTTGAGCGTGGAAGTGTTTCCGATCCGCGTGACGTCAGAGGGTCTCTTCGAGAATTTCAGCAATGCACCCGCAAATTATGTGGCGCCGTCCGATTACCATCTGTCCGGCTATCAAGATTCGCAAAAATTCGGCAATCTGATTCGCAAAAATTTCAAAAACACCAATTATCAATTAATCGATAGTGCAGCTCGCGCGCACGATAAGTCCTCCAGTCTGAATTAATTCACGGGGGTTATGACTATCTGAAAATTCGATTCGATAAATCGTATCAAGGTATTTGGCAGTTTTCGTGATATTAATTTATTTAGCTTTTCGTTGACCTTGACTGAATACTGTGCGAAATTCAACGTGCATTATTTTTTTACGCAATATTGAACTATATATATTTTTTAGCTATTCGATCCGACAGATTTTAACTGATCCGTCAAGACGGCTCGAAACAACCGCCGCTGGCCGATGGGGTCTACTTTGAGTTTTTCTACTAATTACGGTTTCTACATTTGCACAGCACGATGTTTTTTCTCGCTCATATCCGGACATGTACGATTTTTATTAAATGAGTTATTCAAGAAAAATTGGGGTCCCAAATAGATCCACCCCATCGGCACGGCTAGGTTCAAATAGGAACACCAAGCTGAACAGATGATCCTAATTCTGAAAAAAAAAATAGATCAGTAATCGAAAAGAAATAAATGTATACATTTAAAAGTAATTTACGCATTGTAATAATTAATAATTTAAAATACACCTGGCTTTTTTTACGCGTTTTGTTACAATAAATATATTAAAGAATATCATTTTGAAATAAAACTATTTTCTCAAGTTTTTCTGTAATTTCTCGTTACTTTTCTGATTGTGTTTTTACTCTCAGATAGCAACATTTAAATTTTATTTGCATTCAAATAATTTATCACTCACAAAAAAATCGTAATCATACGTAAACGGATGCGTTTATTAATAAAACTTATATTGATTCTTCACAATTAACGTAAGTATGGAAAGTACAGTCAAACCTGTTTTTATGCGGTGTATATGAACACCACTTTTCAGACCTCCAAATCACTTTTGAAACGTAATTTAGCATCTTCATTGATTCTCATCTCCTGGATGTTGAAAAAACGTCGTATTTTAATTGTTTTTTCATCATTTTTTCATCATGACGGTCTCTAAATAAATCAATTTAAAAAAAAGATGAAAACACCCAGTACAACAACTATTTCAAATATCTTTTTTAATTTATATTTCAGAACATAATTCAATAATCCTCTTGTAAATAAATTAAATCAATAATAAACATTTAGAGACACACCTGTTCTTGTGCGGTCGATAGAGACCGCATAAAAAAATACATAGTAAATTATATCAAAATAGAAAAAGAATTTAATTTTAATTATTGAATTTAAATTTTTAATTTTTATCGCTTTATTATTATTTTATATTAGAAGAATAAAAAGCTGTTTTTCAATAAATCAATAGATTTTATATGAATTAATGTTATTATGTGACATAAGTCACTGAATAATAACACTTGTTTCAATGGTATTTAAAAGTAATAAAATATTTATGACGAATCTCGACATCTCTACTAAAAATTTAGATGACAAGTGACGCCACTGACTTGTATGACACACGAGCTAGTATTAAAAGAAAAAAAAATAAATAAAAATTTAACCCACGAAAAGTTTCTCCATCACTGATATAGTACAATAGATATGTAATGTAATTGGCTGACGCAATATTTTAATAGGAAATACATTTTTTCGATTTTTTTAAGTATTTTCATGTACCGCATAGAAATAATGGCACGATAAAAGAGCGCACAAAAACAGGTTCGACTGCATTTATATTCATATTATGAGTACCGAAAAGAAATCCATTATTTTTTAACTAAATCTACATTTTTGACAATGATTATTGATGCATCTATGCCGTTCAAGGACTGCTGAAAAAAATAACATATATTATCCATCGTCTTCTATTGCAGTTTATGACTTATTTGTATTAACTGTTGATAAATTAATTTAATTAATAATGCAATAATAAAGCTAATGAATTGTACTACATAAGAAAAAAATGAATTATGTTAACCCTAACGTGTTTGGATGGAAAATTTACCTGAAAAAATATAAAGAAGATATAAATTTTGAAATATATTAATAAATTATTCTAGCATATATCACCTCATTTTAAATTCGATGTTTTTCAGTTAGAAGTAGGTATGTCCTTGATGAAAAAAAAAATAAACTTTATTATTAACTATTTCTTTCAGGTGGTGATCTGTGGTGCAATGCCATCCGTGGTCCGGTCCGTGCGCCTGTACAGCGAGTGCTCCAAGGGATACGTAGTGGTTCACAACAACGGCACCGTCATGGCCAAGGGCGACGACAACGAAGAAGATCAAAAACGTAAGTCTCAACGACAAAATGTCCGAAAAAAAAATCTCGATCCGAAAAAAATCTCATTACTATGCGTGTCACATTTTTCCACAGCGGTTCTAATGAAATTTCACATCCAATATTTACATTGAAACTGTTTCGTCACTACACTATAATTGATGTCAAACAATGTCACGTGTGTAAGTTCAACTTAATGAATTCCAAAACAAATGTCAACACGGCGCGAGTGGCTTAAATATGTGCTTCATCTCTGAAATAAGAGGATCTCAATCACGGAAACTCACGGAAAATTCGAAGAATTTTCCGCAGAATTTCATTATAGTATTTTTTATTTAATGACACAATCGTGCGGACAGCGTGTATCAGATTATCAATCAATATACAATAAACTTATCAGAAATAACAAAAACAATGATTATCAACTTTTAAGGTAAATAATTAAAATTATTACAAAGACTTGAACTTTGATCGCTATGTTTTTATTTTTATTATTAGTGCGTAATAATAATATTTGCATATATTAATGCAACTATGCAGTATTGCTCTAATTTGAGTTCTGTTATTTCTTTGACATTTTTCGGGATCGAAAAATTTACGCCATCCAAACTAAAAATAACTGTTTAGATCGATTCCGCGATTTCCAGCGTTTATTTTCTGATAACGTGTATCAACATCGATCATGGGTCAAAAAATCACATCATCCGATTTCGATGTTAGTCGTGATCGACGCCGTGACGTCACTTGCATTTTATTGATGCAAAGGTGTAAAAGTTAGTGCGTCAACTTGGTTCGTTTTACTATTGACCGTGACGTCAGAGTGCAACGACCGTAAGAAATAAATAATGTCCAGAGAGTAAATATTGAGTAGTTTAACTGAGAGTCATACAATCAGTCGTGTGCAACCTTCGGCTCGCGATCGACCGCAATTTGTTTAGTCTGGCGGCAAAAACCCTCGAGTGTATGCAAATTTCACCTTTTTACCACAGTGTTCAGACAAAATGTGTATTTATTATGGAATAAACGGCGGCTTGGCAATGTCTGCAAAAGCATACGAAGGCCCTTTTTCCACTGGCAGAAATTGATAGCTCTGCAAATGAACGAGACAATCTGTACAACTCATACAAAACAATAATATGTATCGCTTCAGCCGTCGCATATCCGATGTCAACCAAGCTAGACACAATTTTTATGCAGACGTGAAATTCTATAGTTATGATTCATTCCTAGATCGGATAGATCATGGATCCGCAAACCTTTGGAATCATTCAATTTTCAAAGGATAACGACGCCATATACGCCGATCGTAATTACATAAACTAAGATCAAATAGATAATCTCCGCGGCCATAAAACTTATGACTGCTATCTCGTCGACAGTCTGGGAACTGTTTCGACATTGCCGTTTCAATTTCAGTGCGAACAATAGTTATTTGCGTCAGTATATGAAAAAAATGCTCGAGATAAGGACACGTCGATAGCCATCGATCGGGCTATTTCCGCCATCCGTTTGTTTTTCAGCGCCACGAGGACGCTATCTGAAATAGTTGTAGATTGAGATAATAGCGCTGCGTTTCAACAAAGGATCAAAAAATGATAAGTCGAATATTCGTTTGACGACAACGATCAAGAATTTTTTCGATAATCATGGTATTATATTAATAACATTCCAGTATGGAAAAAAAAATATTTTTAAAAAAAAACGACCTGATCTAAATCGTATTCTTTTAAATTCTTATCATTAGTTGATATTATATAATTAATATAATATTATAGTAAAGATCTTTGTACTAGAGCATAGGTTCCCAGAGTGGGTCACCTGGCCCCCCGGGGGGCCCTGAAGAAAGTTAGGAGGCCATGAGGTGCTAACATTTATACCCTTATAGAATTTTAAAATCCGTTTTAATCGATGTGTGTACATGTATATTCAATGTATCGAGAGAGTTCTTTTAAGAAAAGGAAATTCCTTTGAATGATATCATGTCAGTTGAAAAAGTCGGTGCCAAATATATTAGCAGTGCATTGTGTGATTCATCGACAACAAATCTTGGTGATTGCCTGCATCGTTCATTGCAATACGTAATTACAGCAGTTAACAAAATCAGGATAGATAACAAAATCTATGACAGATTACGTTTTGGACAACTTTGCATCGAAAACGACGAAGACTTCAATCGTTTGCTTCTCCACACAGAAGTACGTTGGTTCTCAAAGAGGCAGTGGCCCAGAAACAATTATATTTCTTATTTTCAATTTCGTGCGTTATTGCGTTGTTGCATACTGTGGAGGCTTATACAATTTTTACACGGTTTTTTGTGGAACGTATCCACCATTTAAAACCAGACTTGGGTTGATGTTGATTTAAATCAGGTAAAGTTAAAAAAAGTCGATTCAATTATCACTATCGATATAGAAAAATCCGATTAATACAATTAATCTCGTGTACAGTAAACCCCCCTATAACGTACATTCGTATAACGTGCCCCCCCCCCCTTTAAAATTTGCGGCAGTTTTTTCCTATAGCGTCAAACCCTACTATAACGTACATATGTTAAAACGCTAAATAGAATTTTCATAAAAATATTTTATAATTTTATAAAATTAACTAATACAATTTCGTGTTGATCTTCCCTGCCCGCAAGTTATCCCTGTTATTTCCTGAGCGCAAGATATTGCTCATCGCGCGAGTCAAGTCATTTGGAACCTATCTGGACGTTATAGGGGGGTTTACTGTACCACGTGTAATCAAAAAATTACCGCGAATGTGTTAAGAAAGGTTATTTTTTTTAAATTCTCCATCGAATATCAAAATTTTTGGCTGCGTAGTTCTTTTTGTTAAATAATGTATTGCCAATATTTTTTTTCTGGTGGGGGGTCTAGTACAATTTTATTCATAACATAACATAAAGCACTAAATTCTTAAAAAAATATATATATTTATATACTTAATATATATTTTAATCATTATATAATATTTTTCAAACGTGACAATTTTTCATAAAAATAAAGATTATTTTAAATAGTATGATAGATTGTAAGTAACATACATATCATTACAACAATGTAAGTTAACAGCGACTGAGCTAAGTTTATAAAAATATGTATGCAGGTAGTTCACTTGGTTCATTAATTTAATGCCGTCTATCCTTCGTTGAATAAAAAAAATTAACCTTTACTTGTCTTGACTGTAGGTTACATTTAGATAATTTAAGCTAATCCTCCGCTTTGGATTTTCTTTTATCTATCGCATAGAAAATATTTTTTTAATTAAAATAAAAACATTTAAAAACTAATCAGTCGGAGCTGAACCGATAACCGAAATTATTAATTTCCCCGGAACCATTATTTTCCCCGGAACGAAAACCGGTATTCGTAATTATCTGATATATAATAATCCTGTAATTTGAATCGTGGTAAATAAGCATCATAGCGGTGTTGTCTTTAGACATATTTCATTTTCTTCCATAATTTTTAAATTTGTTTAATCTACAATATAAAAATATACACAATGCACATATAAAAAAATAAAATATAATATACAACTTAACATAAAGCAGTAAATTTGTGAAACAATATATTTATATATATATAACTTCTATATATATACAAAATATTTTATGATTGAACTAATGCACAATAATTGAATGGGTCTTAATTTATCTTTACGTTAGAGATATAAAAATAGCCTTTTATTTAATTCACTCAATTTAATCTTAAGTCACTTTACAAAGAGGATACATTTATGATACTATTGGAAGTATGTACTACATAAATTGACCATAGTTCTTGAATTATTAAAAAAATGTTATACTCACCCCTCCTACAACGAAGAAATCAAGAACACGTTGTAGAAACCAAATCAATCATTTTTCGACTCGCATATTTTAAATGACCTTGTTCAATGTCAATGTCTCATGTTATTTTTTGTTGGCAACCAAACAACATTGACCCTTTTTATTTCGCCATTTATTTTTAAATACGTAATTCGACTTGAATTAATTAGGGTTTTTTTAATGTAATCAATATAACGACCATTTTTTCCACTCACATATTTTAAATATTGTTTTTAGTTTGTTCAGGGGCGTGTTATACTTTGTTGTCAACCAAAGAGCATCTTTATTTCTCACGGAAATGCATTATATACATCATCATCATCATCATTTACCAGTCACAAGGCTCTCACTCGCTGAGGCATGGACCTTGCCAAACTCTCGCATGGTAGTCGAGACCAAAGGAACCTGAGTCTCACACGTGACGTGAGGGCTCTCCTTTCGTGTCCATACCGCGAGGACCCGAGCCGTCTTGGTGTGCGGTTTTTTGTAAAGAGTTTCCCTCTCTCTGCCATTGCTGGCATTGGACGTACATCTTCTACCATGTTGGTATCGGATTTTACCCTCTCGACTGTGTCCAGGCAAGTAGGAGGGGGTTTGCCTCGGTATTCGTTTGTTCTCTTCTCTAAGGCGTTATCTGCTTTTAACGAGTCACGAGTGAAGAGTAGCGAGCGACCACACACACACACCTATATAGATATACACAGGTATACATATGCACATCTGCCCAAAACGAGTCTCAAGTAGCCGGTAGCAAGTGATTATTAGCCCTGTCGCGCAATAGCAATCCTTTCATCATGAAAGACCTACTCAGAGAGAGGTCCCCTAGAAAGAAGGAAGAGGAGCGAAAGTATTGAGACTAGATTACTAGACAATTATTGGCCAACAGATTAGGGTTTTCCTTCCCAGGTTATACTGGCTCTGTGGTGAGAAATCTGTTAGAGACCAGATTTATTTATGCACACAAGGATATGTGTTCACCAACATGCACATATTTTTGCACTGTTTTGTTGGGTATTTATCAAAGTTCAATTGGGCCCCTAGTCAACTCTATGCAGCGTTATTTTAATATAAAAAATGCAATGAGATGCTGACCATCAATTTTGATGGTATGGTAGATAGTTGTGATTCATTTCTGATAAAATATATTTTTAAGAAATATGTAATTTGGCTCTTTTAAAAATTTACGCTCTAGAAATGAGCGCCATAGGAGGGTTTACTGTGCTTTATCAAAACAGTTTAATATAGAACTTTAATTAACTTTTTGTGTCTTGTTTGAAAGCTTCTTGCTTCGGGCTTGTTCATTTTATTCTTAATAAAATAAAATATATGACACAAAAAACAGGAATGGTACTATAGAAAAAAAGTATATAGATGTTTACTCCACTGTGTTCAGGATAGAGTGATCTTAAATAAGAGAAAAAAAAATGATTTATTTCCGCCATACTTAATATATTGGAGATTATCGAAATATTTGACATCTTGCAATTGCATTGAACTGATGCAACTATGGTTTTGCAATGTTTCTATTAACACAAAATAATAATAAATCATCGTATCGTAGGGGAATTTCCGATCGGTCGTAATTTATAAATTATTATTCGCATACAGAACACGCCCACAGTTGATAACGAATCATATTCAAATTGTTTTATTATTTTTAGTGCCATTTTGAATTGGCATAGATTCGCACGGTCCAGTGGCGCATCGACAGTGTGCGGCGCCTGTGTGCCGAATTTTAATCAAAGGCCTATACAACACCCCCCCCCCCTCTAAAATAAGGAAAAAAACAATTAGGAAATGTTAATAATTTCATTGAATTAATAATTCATATTTTTAAATTTTTCCTCTATTGGCGCCTGTGTGCGCCGCACAATTTTGCCATATGGACGGCGCGCCTCTGGCACGGTCTACAGTGTGGCTGTACAAACGAATCACATGACTCGATACCGTTTTGTGTGTATATATATTCAAAACACAAACATGATAATCGCAACGAGGAAAATCCAACAGTCATAAACAAATTGCAACGCCGGCAATCAATCGATAAATTCAATAAACATAATCCGAATCGTAAAACGACGCTCGTAAATATATTTTTTTAGATTTTTTTGACCTGAATCAATGACGAATCGAAAAGTTCCAGTGCGATTTAGGTCGCCCTGCGTTTCGAGAGTCGAATGCACTTGCACTATTATTCGCAGAGCGGGTGCGTTATCGACCGTTGAACCAAAACATTGTTACTAGTGCGCACGCGTCGAAACCATAGTTAAATAATATGCAGGCCGAGAACAAAAGTTAGTATCAGATTACGGTTAAACAATAGGCGAAACACTATACGATCGATTATAAACAGCGTGCAAAAATTTTGTGCGCGATACTTACAATATTAATAAATACAGCGTGGTATTTTTTTTTTACACGGCTATATATTATCGATAGACCCCGCTTTTGGGAATCGTTTGACAGACATAACAGAAAACGGTCTGATTTACGATTTTCGACAACACGGTATTCGTATACCCTCAATTTTGAAATTATCGAATCTATTTACCGGGGCCCGGTAATAAATCACGGCCATGATAATATACCGCACAGGATGAATGCATCCCGTGGTATTTATCCAGGTACCGCAAATATTCTATTAATTGTTGCTATAGGATATAATTCAATTATTTTAATTTTTAAACACAATTTGGGATCCTTTTTTTGAATATACATTTTTTTAGATCCCTTGTCGATCTATATAAATATATTACATAATGCGACCACGGTGGTCTATGCAATTTTACCCCCCTGTGTGTTAGTTATATGGCAGGGGTCGGCAACCAGGCTCCATTTTCAAACTAAAAATCATCGAATTGCTTATACATATATATATTAGCATTTCGTTCTGTTGTTCATTTTCGAATAATTTAAAAAAATATTTTATATTAATCCTTTTACATCTACCGACAAGGACACGTCTACCAATACTAAATATTTTAATATCACACGTGAAAAAAATACACACATACTCTGAGAATGTATTTTTTTAATGTAAATCTAATTTTATACGTTTTTCAGAAATATTCTCATAGTTATTGTCGCAATATTTTAAGTATTACGAAATTAATCTGGACACTTGATATTCTTATTTATATGAATACTGAAAATTTAAACTTTTATTTAAATTTTCAAATCTGTTTTTTTAACTATTCAATCCGACAGATTTTAAATAAATACTCTCTCCATAAATATAGGAATCATTTTACCTCTCAAAGTAGGAAAACACCAAACTGAAGAGATGGTCTTATTTCTGAAAAGAAATATTAGATAAGTAATCAGTAAACAATTGCGTATGGTATTAAGTCATAATTTAAAGTGCATACAGACAGTCAAGCCTGTTTTTGTGCGGTGGATGGGACCGCATACAATAAAAAAATCCTTCAAAAACTCCCGATTAGCTATAAAAATATTTTTCGAAACACATTTACGAGAATCTATAAAAATATTTTTTGAAACACATTTACGAGAATCTATAAAAATATTTTTCGAAACACATTTACGAGAATCTATAAAAATATTTTTCGAAACACATTTACGAGAAGTTATAAAAATATTTTTCGAAGAGATGATCCTATTTCTGAAATAAAATTATTTTAAATAATTTTGGGTATTTTAATAACTAATAATAATATCATTAAGACCTGGTTTTATTTTTACACGGTTCTGATATTATACATTAAAAAACAATAATCAGAGTGTGTTTATATTCTCAGATAGCAACATTTTTTTTATATAATTTTATTTGTTTTCATATAAATTCATTATTGTTAAGAATTACACTTACAATTAAGCTAATGACGTGTTTTGGGCCCTAATCGTTTTAAACGAAATTAATTTATTCTATGATTTTATTGATAAGATTCTTTAACGGATAATCAATTATATATATTTTAAATCCATATGTTTAAACTTGAGTTTATTGCCTGAAAAATGTTAATACTGATAATGATAACAATGATTCAATTATTTATGCAAATAAATTTGTGTAAAAATATTCTCGACTACTGTTATAAATAAATCTATGGTCATATTTTCGAACATTGTTATATAACAGGACAACAATGTGTTTTATATTAAATTATTATCTGCATTGCGGGGAATCAATAATATTCACTTATCTTTAATCAGAATTATGCATTATGTTACTAGCGAACAAAAAAAAATCATATCGCACTAATGAGATTGCGTTTGAAAAATATATAAATCAATAAAAATCCAGGATTAATATGCGGATTAGAGCCAAAATGAAACAACAATTTTTTCACGATTGTTATATTATTATTTATTTATTTTCGTCAATAAATATGGTATTGAAGGTTTCACGCGGTGCGTGTCCCGGGCTCGCGTGATCGAATGGTTTCGGTTACGGGCCGATCCGATATCCACATACGTATATACGTATATTAATATATGTGAATATGTGACATTATCGTAAATATTTTCACAATATTAATGTGTGAATGGGTGGCGAGGGTTTCGTTTATTTGGGAGGCCGAGGAGCGTCCGACAACAATGCCGAAACGCACATATCAATTCCGAACGCTGACACCTGAGCTCGCCACCGGATTTCTCGATGAATACGAATGATCCAGCTATCAATCTTCATTGTAAAGTGTCGATGACATATCGTCGATCAAAGCTGATCGACAGCCTCATTGTTGGGCCGGGCCATTGTCGGCAAGCACGCGCGACCTCGTGGCGAAGCCACGTCCCGGGACCGGGATCGGGATCGGGACCAACTGTCCCAGGAATTCGATCGCCACGTATCAGTATCGACTTCCGGTATTATTATTTTAAACAATTGCCATATCTTATCTATTAAAGTACAATTTTATATATTTATAATTATTGCTAACATATTTATTAGCATTCGTATTTTTTTCGACCCGGGGGTAAAGTCCTTCTTGAAGTGTCTATTTAGATTTATTTGATATTTAATACAATGGAATCGTGTTCAGTATTATCTATCAGATCTAATAAAGATATAAGAAAAACATGTGAAATAAACAAAAACAAAACATTTACATACGTCTGAAAAATATCGACGAAAAATTACAATGACTAAAAAAGCTCTATAATATTTAAATTATTTATTTATTATTATTTAAATGTGGCATAAAATACATATACATACATATGTATCCTGAATTCATGCACTTATATCCCTAGTGCATATAAGCTCGGGTAATATCCAAATTCCCTTATGTCTTAGGAACTACCTCTTGATTTTCTTTAGCCTGGGAATATTCGAAGCGTCATATGACGCCCAGACAATAGGTATTGATTCAAGTAAACTCCGAACCAATGTATCGTATAAGCAGCCTTATAACTAGGGTGCAACGTATGTAATGAGAATATCTCAAGACAAAGCCCAACATTCTTGAAGCTATATTACTCTATAGCTCTATACATGTGAATTGAATCTAAATTGAGAGTCGAACTAATTCCCAGATCTTTGATTGACGACTGTCTGGGAAGAGTTACGTTCTCAAGCATTTAATCAAAGGTTAGAAATTCTCTGACATTTTCTCATTACTAGTAGATGCCCATTCGAGCAAATAATTAATGTTCAGCTGCAGCGAAAGGGCATCACCTATTGAGGAAACTGATTTAAATAGTTTTTAGTCATCTGCAAAGAGTGAGAAATCACAAGAAAGGACATTCTGTTTGCCGTTTATAAATAAAACAAATTATCATGGTCCCAAATTAGAACCCTGTGGGATTCCTGAAATTGCATCGTAGACACGTGACGTTAAAGAGTCACGTATCACGTACTGTTTCCTCCTCTTAGAATAAGTGGAGAAAAATTGTAAGAGGTTGTCCGAAAATTCAAAACTATCTCATTTAGAAATGAGTCTATTGTGATCGACCTTATCAAACACCTTTATAGATAACGTCGACCTGGACCCCCTATCCAGTGACTGTTGAGGCCGAAATCCATGCCGTTCATCGATGAGTGATGAAATAATAAATAAATATTAATACTTATTTATTTTATTTGCATTTCAAATTAATCCCTTTTTTAATAGACATTTCCATAGAAAATGGGTTAATTTTAAATGCAAAAGGTTGTATTTCAAATGCAAAAGGGTGTATTTCAAATGCAAAGGGTGTATTTGAAGTAAAAATAATTGAATCATTGAATGTATTAATACTACTTGATTCTGAAAGATGTTGATTTGTTGTGCACTTCTGATTTAAGTAATAACTCCAGTTGATTATTATCAACTGGAGGATGAAAGCTATAAGAGGCGAAAAATTTAACCAGTGCTTGTCTGATATCTTCTTCGTTTTTTGAATATTTGGCCCTAAAAATTTGGTAGACAGAAACAAGTTAAGGGTGTTAACAACAAGATAAGGGTGCTAGGCCCGGGAAGTATGGTGGATGCGACAGAATTTCCCAGCCTAACTCTGCGAGTTTCTGACGATCCCCAAAGTAGTATCATGAAGCAGTATGACGTCCTTCTATCTCCTATTGAAAATCGCCTGCCTCTTTTCTTGGAGTGCTATTTTTAATTATCCAATTGCTGACAGTACCTCTCTGAATTTAGCTTTTCGTTCGGTTTCAACAGCACGAAATGTATTGGTCCTCGAATTTCCCACTATATACTCAACAGTCTCTTATTCAGGCTCAACTTCAGTTTAGAGGTGGAGGAGGCAGGTTTTCCTGATTCACAATATGCTCTTCTCCTCACGATGTTTTCAAGGGTAATCCACTTTTCATCCCCAGTTATCATCCTGTCCAAGAAGGGTTCTATTTGGTTTCGTGCAAGCAGAGATGTGCATATGATGACTCGATTTTTCAAATTCTTCTCATCTAACTCATGTGTCAGCCATCTCGAATATTTCCACACCAATTTTAGTTTCGGAATATGGTCCGAAATGATTTATTGAGCTGAATCAAGTCTTTCTGCAATCTCCCATGTTGTCAAAAAAGGATTTTTCTCTAACATGATCTTGACAGAACGTTCATTTCGAAAAAACAAAAATACTATGATTATATTTTTTTATTTTCCTCCTCAACCTAAATTAATAAGCGCAAAAGGCAATGCGAGAATGAACTCCCGCTCTAATGCACAATCCCCTCAATCATGTGGGTAACCACTGCAATTTCTATGCATCCTCGCACAACCACACGAATAATTGTATTTCACGATTTATGCACGGCCTGGCCCCGGCCCCGGCAATGGTCACAGAACGAATTTATCGACTCGAGTGGGAGATTATTGGATTTCCTCCGGGAGCCGGCTCCCCCGCGCCGAAGACGATCGTGCTCAATGGGGCAGTTGGGGCCGGGGCCGTGACGGATCGCTCCCATTCTAATTTGGGTCCAAATCGGCACAATTCAAAAGCTCCAGCCGAGCGGAAAGTTAACACACAATTTGTCAAACCGCACATAACCGCGGAGTCTGGCTGGTCCGGGTCGGAAGTGCACCCCCCCACCGGCCTCCCCTCTAACGGCGCAACGTAACGAATATCTGCGAATAAAGTTTAACGAGCCGTAAAAATCGTTTGTACCTTCGGCCATTATGCGTTTGCTTGACGCATTCCGAATATTTAACGAGTCGCGGCGCACAATGTCTTTGGGCGCGTCTGCCAACCCATTCGACACGGCTGGGGGCCGTTGCGAGGGGTCCCGGCCCAACGCCATCTTTTCCTTTCAGTCGTTCCAATATTTAAAATCAATCATTCAAAAATCGGATAATTCTATTGCTATACTATGACACTACATCGATCTAAGCCCAACAATCGACTCGATCGACCCAAGCTAGAACAATCCTACTACAGTAAACCCTACTATAACGTAGTACTACGGCTTTTTATAACGAGTACAACAATCCCTCCTATAGCGCTCTCTTCTAGAACGTAAATCAAAAAGCCCTCTCCAGGTTTCTATAACGTTCTTCAAATGCCTTGTCCATTTTCGGACTTTTCTACGTGTCCTTTTTTCTCCGATTGTCTGTTTTTGGGGACCTGGAACAATACTGAAGGTCCCAAATCCGTTCCAGTTGCGAATGTTACTATAATTTTGGGCAATTTAAATTATTAATGAATAAGATTCCGTTAAATATTCTTAATTTAATCAATGGATTGTATTATAGATAATTGGGTTATAGATAATGTTAAATTATCCAGCTTCGGGATGAAAATCTAAAAAAAAGTAATAATTTCTAACCAATCCGAAAGAAATAAAATTACATTAGAATACAACATTTTCAGTATTACTCTCGTATTAATGTTGAGGTAAATAGCATATCATCATCATTTGCCAGCCACGAGACACTCACTCGTATGCGGTTTTTTATAAGAAGTTTCCTTCTCTTGGACATTGTTGGCATTGAACGTGTATCTTCTAACATTGCTGGTATCGGATTATACCCTCTATACTGTGTTCAGGTAAGTGGGAGGGTGTTTGTCTGGGTTTTCGCATTTCTCTTCTCTAGGGGTGACGAGTCACAGTTAGCATTAACCTTGTTTCATAATAGCAATCCTTTCATCATAGTAATGATCTTTGCAAAGGAGAGGTCCCCTTAATAAGGAAGAAAAGGAAGCAAAAGTATCGCAACTTAATAGTTTATCATTCTTAGGGGTTTCATTATTAGGGACATTCTTTCTTAAGGTTGTCCTTCCCTTAGTGTATTGGTCTGAAAAGAGATATTTTAGTAAAAAAAAATCAGAGTAGTAGTGTATGTAAGTATGCCTATTTTAAAATTAGTTACAAATATTAATCTACAAATATACAATTCATAATTATAAATATCCTACTGACAAATGAAAGGTATTTTCTGTATCCTTAAATGCAAAAAAGATCTAGGTAGTTTAATATTTTCATTGATTATCAACCGATCCGTCACGGCTGGTCGAAACCACAGCCACTGGCCGATGGGGTCTATTTTGTATAAAATAAATAAAAATAGACTAAATTATATATAATAATTATAAATAATACATTATTTTTTCTACTAATTAATGCGACGTGGAGGTGACGTGCGCACAGAGCGACGGCCCCTGCGACTGAGGTCCGCTCCTGGTTTGGCACATGTGGGGTTCTCCACTTGCACGGCACGATACTTTTTCTCGCTCCCACTTGCACATGCGCGATGTTCTCTCTCGCTCATATCCGGTACGAAGCAATACAAAACATCGCACCCGTGCTAATCTTTAAACAATATTGTTGTTTTTATTTTTTTTCGCAATTGCGGACAATAAAGGTCAATGATTATTTATATTTATTCTATAGACATTTTTAGACAAATACAAAAAGTTTATATAGGAAAGCACTGTCGTCTACGTACATGTGCTTTACAAGAATTTTCCGGTTCTTTAAACACGTGACGAGTAGAGGAGAGGACAGCCTAAAGATACTAATTATGATACGGATAAAATCGGAGATATTGTAATGCCGATAAATATTGATGATGTACGATTAGCATATATGTTTTATAACATATTAAAAAAAAAATTAACGGCTATGATCAGGACTGCATCTAGAAATTTTGTGAGCTGTTAAATCGTTAATTTTAATTTATTGTCGAGTCATAATGTTTTTTTTGTAACTATCGTATTGCGATATCGATCGTACATGTTCTTACACATGATAGTTGTTACAATTAACCTAATTTTTCAATAATTCTCAATGATAAACAGAGTAATAAATAGCGTATCTGATTCTTATTATCGCCGATCGCTAATATCGCAAAACAGTAATGAATCTATAATCAAATAACTTATAATCAACATGTTTTGAATAAAAACAATGGCATTATTCCGAACTATATCGGAGAATTGATCGAACATTCTATAGTTTGTATTATTATTTTTTTGTAATTAACTTATCGAATGTACTCCTCAATGACAGACCGCATTTCCAAAGTCTGCTCGTGCCCTATTAACCTTGATGACACGTTATCTCAGCAATTTGAGTTACTGAGAATCGTAACATTATCGTTATCGGCGATAATTCTAAAACTGGGCGTCTGATTTCCACTCGGATAATGCGTTTTTCGCGATCGTTATCGATGCGTTGCGATAACGCGCCATTTTATTTGTTGACAGAATCGTTTTGATTTAGCACGCGTGCACTGCGAGGTCTTTCGAGATCGAGACGGGCCAGAGCATCACCGGCCCGGACGCTAATTAGAGCCGAGAGGTAGCCGAGGGTCTGGAGATGGGTCCTCCAGATAACGGTGGCGCAACGGCCACGATAAGACACCATCCCGAGACGGCCGGTGACACTCGCACGCCGGCCTAACACGACGATAACGACCAATCAATCAAATCGACCATTAAAAAAATAACCTAAATGGAGCTGTGTGCTCCTAGGCGCTGGGGAATCTCAAAATCAGGATCGTTCCCCGGATTCCTTTCGGTTGATTAGCCACCGGTATCCGAGCTCAATTTACTTCTTAGTTGCCAGCGTTTATAACCGCTAATAACAGGGCGCTCGTACGCCGGTAATAGGGGTAGGGACTACGTGCTGCCCGTGGAAAGTAAATTTACTTAATCTCATGGCTTTATCAAAGTCACTGATTGCGGGGATTTTTTTGAAAATTTAATATACATGCGGAATTTTCCGCAGAAAGTGTCTAATTATATACATATTTTATTAAAATAAATAGTTACAAATTATTTTATCGCATTGTATGCACATAATGCTATGGTATCTTAAGAGTTTTATAGCAGCTATAAATACTTGCACACTTACTT
>JAGXCT010032724.1:0-30275 GCA_022495035.1 Philopotamus ludificatus
GGGAACGTTATAGAAGGGTTTACATGTTTTTGTTCAGCTCCGGTTAGTGTTCCGCTAAAAAAAACAGTTTTTACCGGTTTCCGTTAAACGTTTCAGTTCTGATTCGAGGTTGGGACATGTAGGATTTATATTAAAAGAGTTATTCCAGAAAAACTTGTGGTTCTAAATAGACCCCCGTCGGCACGGCTAGGCTAATATAAATTCTACTAGCACAAACTTTTTGTTTAAAAAATCTAAAGAATAATATAATCAATAAGCTTCATTGTCCGTAATTGCGATAAAAATAAAAACAACTATGCGTTTCTATCAGCTCCGTACCGGATGCAAGCGAGCGCATGTGGTAAGTGGTAATTGTTTAAATCGACTGCACAAAAAACAATCTTTTTTTACAGTAAAATCTTATACAACAATTTGCAACCGCTCCTTTTAACTCCGACCGGGGGGGGAGGGGTGGCCACCAGGTTGATCACTGAAAAAATCATCAAAGGAATGACTTCCCGCTATCATACAAATTAGTTCACTCACTTATAGTAAATAATACAAACGAGTCAATATGCTTGCATTTTAAGCATGCTTAGGATTAACCATGCATTTAATGAGGATTGGTATCTAAGAGAACCAAGATTTTTTTTTAATTTCACAATAAAAAATGCATAGATAAGTTTAAACTACGAAAGAACTGCATAAAATCTCTAACAATAGGGTCGCATGAAGCCCGCAGATCTAATGTTAACACACCCCTGACCTAATTAAGATGATTTGCATTAAACAAAAAAAATAATTATATATTAATATATACAATGCTAAAATTTTAGATTAAAATCTCTTTACTTCTTTAGTACCAAACCTTGGTTTGAAACTTTAAACCAAGTTGTTAGACTTGGTTTTCCATAAAGTTCTAATTAAGAGGAACTCCTAGAATTCTAGTTTATAATGATTGTTGGATTAAATAAGACCACTCAGACAGCGACGTCTTCCACGACCTCCCGTGATCCAAACGGAAGGCGAACGGTCATCGAGGACCACGAGGTAACCACGAGGGTCACCGCGTAGTCTGCCTCACGCTCAAGAAGCCGCGCCACATCTCTTCATCATGGCTGCACACTCTAGAAGAGAGTGGACGTTACGGGGAGAGAACGTACTACAGAAATGATCCTGTGAAGTACAGTCCTAAAGATGAACGCATAAAAATTTGCTTACATAAGCGACGGCGATACAATCGCCATCGACAACATTCCGATACTAGCGACATCCAGTGCGAGTTGCGAGAAGTGCGAAAATATTATAGCACTATTCTTAGGACTTTTTCCGTTATTCGCCTATATTTATGATTTTCGAAGACTTTTGCAGCGTTATTCATTGCTTGTTTTTTACAATCAAAATTAAAATGATTTAATTAATGTTTCCGCGAGACAATTCCCTGTCTAGGCCCAAAGACGCCCGATGTGACATCACTCTAATCTAATTCCTGCAGGGTATACCGGAAATACATCTCGAGCGTATCCCACACCTTAGACATTGAAATATAATTATGTCATACACCTGATCGATATTTATGCGTGAGAAAATTTAATTTACATAGTTGTGGGACTTGTGTTTGTACACGTGAGACACTTTAATAGCATGACATATATTTAAAGGCTGTAATTTGTCAAAGTTCCCCGACGTGGGTTTCCTGTCTCCCTCATCTTGGAGAATGAAGATGACTGCTACACGTGTGTACACACGTGGCTTACATCGTCTTCCTATACATCGCTTCACACTTTTTGCAATTTCAAATAAACGCAACATCCTAAGAAAGAGGATAAAAAACGCGAATTAAACAAAAATTCCTGTAAAAATCCTTCCATTCAAATTGAGCGTCGGGCCGAGCGTCTCAATAAAAAAAATATATCCTTTTCCCAAGAAAACTTTCCCAGAGACGTAAAAAAATATCGCCATTGAGTTAGAGCGTACACATTGGTTCACCGGACTCGACCGAATTATTTTCGGAGGATTTCTTTGAGAATTTTCTGCATACCGAGACATATCCTGTCGCCGATATTTTATTTTGGCGCTATAAAACGACACATGGACCGTGTCCCTTCGTGACTTCTTGATGATATCTCGGAAACGCATCGATCGTCTGGTTCGCGATCTAGATCACGCACTGATACCGGCCAAAAATAAACGCCAGATAAAACAGCGAATGTCTTTGTGTGTCTGCTTTTCTAAAAATATTCTAAATATATTGCACACAGATCGCCAAGATATAAAAGAGGGGTACATATATTTTTTTATATTGGCAACATTGAAACACAACTTCCGCCATGATAGAATTTTAAATATATATATTTTAATAATCATCTACAGATTCTTAGATTCATAATAATCAACCAACAAATGCTTCAGCATTATTATTAAATTATTAGAGTACGAAAAATAAAACACAAAAATGTTTTAATGTTATGTTGAACCAATGCTAGAAATCAATAGAAGGCAAAAATGAATTAAAAGAGAAATACCCTCCACAAATAATTCCACCAATTATTCGGACATCGTTAATTTCGGCTAATAATCCCCACTGTAAGGGATGAAACAAATTATATACGAAGTTCGGTAATAAAAAAACTCGCAGTATATTTGTTATGTAATATATATTTTCTCATGTATTATTATGTGTTATGCGTGATTGGCGAACTGGGTCATTCTGTAATGCCAATCACGCATTGTCTTTAAATAAATAAATAAATAAATAAAATATCTCAAATCTTTATTTATTCATCAATATTAAGTAATTTTGTCGCCTTCAAAATATGATTCTTCGATGGTTCCCAAACTTACTATGCCCATGAACCCCTACTTATATAACACGACCATAAACCCCCAAGTGAAATAACTCTCTCTTTTTTATAAATTTCTCTACGAGCACTAATTTATAGTCTTTTAAATCCATGCTATACTAACCGATCCGGCATGGCAGCTCAAAACTAACCGCGTCGTCCGAAGGGGGTATATTTATAAGGGAAAATATATTCCAAGCATTTCAAGCCTATCTATCTTGATTTTTTTTTAAATGGATTATTCTAAGAATAAAAATAGTTATTCATGATACGTATTTTGTTAATATGTCTCATAAATGACAACGCACACCCGGTGATGTCCCGCCGCAGACTGAGGACACGCCGCCGGTGGATCGACTGACAAATTCTTGGGTCACGTGTCACTAGTATACATTTCGCCCACATTTGTCACATCGTACCGGACGCCAACAAGAAAAAACATCGCGCACTTACAATACAGAAGCGAATATTGTTAATTTAATTTTTTGTCGCAATTGCGGACAAACAAGGTCAATGATTGTTTTTAATATTTATTCTTGAGACTTTTTTAGATAAATCCAATAAGTTTGTGTTTCCCGTGGAACTCCGTAGAAACCACTTTGGAGGTACTAAGATACATCATACACCTATGCCATTAGTTTTTCAATCTTTGAAGGATTCTGGAACGCAATTTCTTGTAAAGCGTTTAACGCCCTTTGAGATTTTGTGTTCATCTCGCTGATATTAGTTAAACGTTGTCCATTTATATTTTTTTCATCATCGGACATAAGAGACAATGCCGGGTGAATACGGAGGCTGATAAATCATCAAGTTATTTTGAACAAAAAGTTTTAATTTTATCCCGCTGCACACAAAAACACACGAAACTATTTTTGGAGGCTAACAATAAAGTGAGCATCAAATGTGGCTACAAATGTCAAAATACGCCAGTGTACTAACACCATTGTTAATTTTTAAGTTTTATATTATATATTTTACTCAATTTTATTAAAGAGATCCATGACCCGAACTGATCCACTCCATAAAAAGGAAGAGCTATACACCCTATGCTATAAAGAGCTATACACGCTATGGTCACCCCGGAGCGACAACTGTCAATTAACCGCACACGCTAGCGACACGTACTGAAAGTCATTTGGATAAGAATGCGTTCAAAGATTGATGAGAATATCTAGAACCCATAAATTTCGTTAGTAAATTCAAGTCTTATATCTACATATTTTTGCATTAGCAAATTTATTCGCGTAATATAATTTTGTGTAAATTTCTCCAGCGGTTAAAGAGTTAAATTGCGTTGATTGTTTTTTTTTCGTCTGGCAACACCGCGCCGCCTAATCTGCCCTCGTTGATTGATGCGCAAACAGTTGCGCGCGAAATCAAAATAATTCAAATCCAGACCGATCCACTCGAACATTTACGAATGTAAACCAGGACTTTCGCGTTTGTTATTGTTTTACAATCAATTTGACCGGTGCACAGGTTCTAAATGGCGTCAGAAATTCGTGCAAATAAACGCTTTCGTACTCGGCGCTAAGTGATCGATGGTTTCGGTTATTTTCAAATGCACAGGGCCGGATTGGCAGGTTCAAGTGGCACTCGAAAAATATCTAGTTTTGAGTGCATGTTCATCGGGTCAGTTTCGGGTTCGATGAACCCACTCAAATATTTTAAATAACGATGATTTTATATGCGGTGGCTAAGGAGGTCTAAGTATCGAATAACACATGTTTTAACTCAAATTTATATTTATTTATTTATATTTTACTTATTAGGAAAACACAAAATGCCATTAATCTAAGTTCAACCGTGTGCATTGTTGCCTATATTGAAAATGAAATAAATATAAAAAGTATTCTTTGAAATGAACGGTTTTTTATTCTTGAAATCGGAATTATTCAGACAGGAAGCAGTTGAAATATATGTACTTAAATGAAATCGTTAGATGTTGGCATACATGAAACCTTCAAAGAAAGAGTGCTTGAAATCCAGATATAACTCAATGAGTGATTTCTAAATTTGGTCGTCTGTAATGACTCTTAAAATACACGACTCGTATTTGCAAATTTAATTTATAAATATTACTATTTGTATTGGACGGGGATGATGGCGCGGCCATCTTTGTAACCTCAACACGTTAAAATAAGACCATAGCATATTTAAATTAAATTTCTGACATTAAATAAAAGCCGATTTACTCGATGAAATAAAAGAAAGTCGCCGCTGTAAATCACTGATCGATATCTGGATTATGATCGGCGGCAAAATGTCCTGATGCTGCGACACGCTCAAATGAGATGACACGAGATTTGCATGGACGCGATCAGCTTCATGATCGGATGGTTGGAGGCGGTGAAGTGTAACAGAAGTAATTACCGCCGACAGCATCTGATGATGCCATAAAACTACAACCGGTTTTTAATCATAAATAAAATGACTAAGTAAAACCAAAACCCGCTGAAAGCACACATCTTTATGATGTATTATTAATGCGCGCGCAGCGACAGCCAGGGGTCGTCAAGCGCAAAATTATAAAACCAAATTGGATTTAATCGTATTTTTATGTTGTAAGTTGTTTTAATTAAGATATGTGATTGACGCTAAAGCAGTTATAGCCCATCTGTCACGGCAGTTTGAAAAAAACCGAGTCATCCGAAGGGGGTCTATTATATACCCCAAGCATTTCAAGATATTGATGAAGAATTCATTTTTAGACGCATAAGTGCACTCGGTAATGTTCCAACGCAGACTGACGTCACGCCGGCGACGTAGTTCTGTCGGCACGTGTCAATCGCACGGTTTCACTTGCACTTGGCATATCGTACCGGATGCGAGCGAGAAATAACATCGCACCAGTAGCAACGGGAGTGAATATAATTTTCACAATTGGAGAAAATAAAGGTCAACAATTATTTATAATATATATTCTTTAGACTTTTTTAGACAAATACAAAAAGTTGGTGACATGATTTATATTAACCCTTTAGTTGCCGAAATCTGATATATAGGATTTTTCTACATAAGCGAGAATTGCCGGATCCGACGGATTTAAAATCGTAGTATCCAATACATTTTAAATCGTCTGTAGGGTAATTACTTCAGGGGTATATAATATTTTTAAACAACACTTGCAACGCATACAACGCCGTCGCTGCAGTATATTTATAAATTAAAAACACATCTTTACTTTCTAATTATTAATTTAAAAATCGTGACATTTCTGAAATAGTAACCACAGAAGGGCCGGCAACCAAAGAGTTAACAGAGCTATTTGAAAAAAATAAAAAAAACTTGGGGTCCCAAATTGACCCCATCGGCGCGGCTAGGTGACACAAGATGGCCGATTTCGAATACGTTTTTTTTTTAATAATAATCGAATTTGAATCGAGTCTCATATTAAATCATATGTTATTAATCAGTTAAATTTAAACATGTTATTCGATTGTAAAATATGTATAATAATATATTTTTATACAACTCGAATGTGGAGTGGAATACCAGTGGTGGGTTGTGGGTAACATATTTGGGGGAGCTGTGGAATTTTAAAATTAAAAAAAGCATATTTCGCTCATATTTTATTCATAGTATAAAAAATATGGCGAGGTAAAAATACTAAATAACATTAACAGCTGTGAGTCAGTATGACTGCACCGAGTCGTAGCGCACATAGCGGTGAGACCCCCCCCCCACACTTCACTACCAGCCCGCATCCATCCAATACACGACGCCAACAGCGCTGACATTGCAGATAGCGCTGTAGCTCTTTTATAATAAAATAAGTGACTGAAGAAAGAAGCTGCACCGAGTCGCGGCGCGATACGGTGCTTAGCCGCGAGACTTCCCCCCCGCACTCCGCTACCGGCCCGCATCCGTCCACTACCCAACGCAGGCAGCGTTCTTGTACTACACCGCGCGGAGAAACACTGCTCGCGTAAGCAACGTCCAGATTAACACTCAAGCACCCACTGTTTTCAAGCGAAACTTACACCTAAACCCGCATCTTTTTATCGATCTTGCGATTTTCGCGGCTCTGTAAAAAATGCTTAATAACTTTTTTCCTATTGGATATAATTTGGTCAAAAAGAAGTATTATACGTATAGTATACTTATATTAGATTATTAGAATATTTAGATAAGAAATAAAATATTTGAGCTGTGAAAATGATGATTTATTGTATTTTAGACGATAAAAAACAAATAGATATCTTTATGTAGTATGTAGGTAATTTTAGCTTTGTAATAAAGGACGTGACGGGTTGTACCACATAAATATTCCAAAAAAGTTATTTTGTTGAATGGATAAACAAAAACCTAAGTTCGTTACAGTCAATGATGTGTAAGTAATTGGAAAGCTGATCCGCCAATCTATTATTTCGAGGACAGTTTTTAACCATAAATAAATACATATGTGATATATTTTACAAAGGGCATGCAGAGCTATGAATGAAACTGTGTCGAGTCGTAAAACTTTAAAAGAAAGCTTTTTGTAGCGGATTAGATAACATGTTTTGTGTGACCCCGCGTTAGTACGGGAGCGGGTGTTTTACCGTTTACGAAAATTTCCGCACTAACGCGGGACCGGGTCTCTGGGTGTTAACAATTATAAATTATATTTATATTTTCATATACATAATACATAACAATAGACACATATATTAATGTATAAAAAATATTTTTCCTCATTTTGCTTGTGCGTGCTGCAGCTCCTCAGGTGTATAAGGACGAGCCGCTCCTGGTTATTACTCTTTTTTTATTATTTGTTCAAAAATATAAATAATTAACGACATCTTTCAATACATGTCCGGATTAAAATCAATCGTTTCTGTTTTCCTTATCTTATCATTGTTATTCGCGATGTTGTGTTGTATTATTTATTGGAATATAGGTTCATTTATTGGTAATATTGGGTTGTTCGGAAAATCATTTCGTTTTTTACCAAAAGAGGACTTAATTGTATTTTTTCACATCTAACTTCACACTTAAGCCCCATAATCATTATATATTCAGACAGATGATATAGCAAGACTTTCTTGTGAAAAAGTTCGATTGATTCTATGCAATAGTTTTTGGTTGGTACCCTGTTTCTCGGGTAACACTGTTCATATAAAATTACAATTTCACGAATCCTCTCAGTGCTAAATATGTTTTAACGATCGTCGTATGCAAAATCACGCCTAAACACACATTACCTAGAATCGAAACAGCTTAATTTGAAACGGAAGGGCGCAAGAAATTTGCAACACATGAACACGTTTGAGCTCTGTGCAAAATCTATTTTGACGGAACTATGTACCAAGTAAAAACTCTAAATATAACTCTTTTGTCAAGCGCAATTAACAACACGTGTCCCTGGACAATCTAGACGAGATCCGCATTTAATGTATTTCTGCAAAATTCACTTATTTATTTTTATTAAATCGAGTAAAAATGTCTGTAAACGATGATTTCGCATGAAATCTGAATTGCTTTATAAATAAGCGTTTCGCATCGAGCGTCCATCATCACAAGGCAGATTGAAAACCATTATTTAAACATCATCAGCATGGGAGATGATTATTATTACAAAGCAATCATTCTACGATTCATTACCATAAATTATGCGCATAATTTCGCCAGAAATATGAAATTATTTTTAAGACGTGAATGAAGACCATAACTTAAAAACATGGTATGTATTATTATCGCGAAATTTATATTTAATGTATCAAAATGGTAGAAAATTTCTAATTTATCACTGAATTTATGTTCAGATTTTTTTTAGAAAGGATTAATACACCATTTTATAATATAATCAAATAATTAGACAAACTTTTTTTGCAATTTTGGACTTGTACAAACCTTTTGTCTTGTGTAATCCTTGCTGCGTGCGTTTTTCCCTTACCTTTCTGGAGAGATTATCCTTGATTGTTTTCTTAAACTGATCAGTATTTCCTTTAATATTTCTAATTAGGAATAATACAACTCTGCTGAAACAGTCTGATTAGGATCAGTGGCCCTAGGTTAGAGAATAGTATCTGATTCGATTAGGATAAATGTCGTTTTTTTTCTTTCCGGATTGGTGTAAAAGACTACTTCTCATCTCCAGTAACAATGCTTCTAAGAAACGGAACGGTTTCATATCTGGACAGTAAAAATATGGCTAAGCCTTTTGAAGAAAGTTCGCGCGGCATCCAAATTCCTTTTTAAATGATCCTTGGACTGTTGACCATAAACAAACGAGGTCTAGTGACAATCCTTGATTGTTTTATGTGGATTGGATTCCACCAATTATTAAGGTTTGTCTTCTTAATATGGATAAGCAATTCGCGAGAATTTAATGGTCGGTCTAACGGTGGCGTGTCCTCAGTCTGGGGCTGTACGTGTCATTTACGAGTCATGTCAATTAGTAGAAAAATCTAAAAGTATATCACGCACAACTATTTTTTTCTTCAGATAATCCATTTTCAAAGAAATAACATCAATATCTTGACTTGAAATGCATGGGGGCTATTTTCCATGATAAATAGACCCCTTCGGACTACGCGGATAGTTTCAAGCTGCCGCGACGGATCGGTTAATGAGTGTTTTATTTCTGTACTTTTTTATACTAGGTTTATTATTATCAAGAGATAATTTGAGTTAATTATTTAGTGTTTGTTTTATCATAAGTTTTTTACATGCGGCCTGCACCAAATTTTTAAATTTGTAGCTAGCCTGTTATAAAAAAAGGTTGCTCATCCCTGATCTATAGCAATGTCGAGGATACAAGATGTCCTTATAAGTATCGCGGATTTGATTTAAACCCTTTATGAAATAAAAAAAGCATAAAATATCGCAAAGGTGTCCCTTCAATCTTCAGCCTTTGCATTTTTTACTATAGGATAAAAATAGAGCTTTAAAACGATACCCATCACTACTTCTTAACTCAACGGCAGCCGATGACAAACTAGAAAAAATGACATTACTTTTCGCTTTACGTTATATGTGAATGTCAAATGATATTGTAATTAGAGTAGCCGTTCGTTAGTATTATTAAAAGAATTAGAAGTAATTCTTCATTCTTCCATAATGTTTTGTGTGCCACTAACTGTTGGACTAGCACAACTCTTATTTTTTTTGATTCTGTGCTGTCTTATATCTTACAGATTCAGTAAGATATATTGATTGGATCCAGCGTTCCATGGATCGTCTGGATCCCCTTTTTGTGCTACCGGGTCATCAGTACGAATACGTTGCGTCAAGTCAAGTAATCTTTACTTTGTCGATTGAAATGTTATCATGATTTCTGTTATCTTATTTCTACTGCAAATCTTGAAGAATGATTTTGGGCATAGTCTGTTACATTGCTTAATATGTCATAGATTATTAATCGCATAAGAAGTTAGCACGAGAAAGAAGCATCTGTCAAAAATCTTTTGGAAATTTCTCATCCTTAAAAAAACAAGCCTAGAAGAAGAAAAAAGAATGCTAGCAAAAATCAGGAGCCTGAATTCTAACGAAGCAATGCGAGGAACTAAATCATTATGAAGAGGGACATCCTGAGGATATTTCATATTTAGAGTCGATTATACAGAGGCATACCAACTACAGCTTTCGTTTAGTTTACTAGAAACCTTCATGTTCTTAAAAAAAGACATACCAATACAAAAATGGCTGTTTTGTATACAACTGGACGTTGCATAACTTGAGATTAAGCGGAAGATTGATGTTATCAGCGGCAATGAAAAGTTGTGCTTTATATTAGGACTATATGATAATTGTAGATGTATTATTTTTAATATTGAAGTTGTGTAAACAGATTAGGCATCTAAACTGCTTTGAGTTATAAAAAATATTTTAAAATATTCGCAATGTGGTGTAGGGCTAAGAAGGTAACACGAAGAATGTCCATACTTTGGACGCTCTACTTGAATCCTTGAACCCCTCTGACCAAGTCGACGAGTACAGCTTTGAAGCCGTCCAGAAATTCACTAGCAACAAAAGACAATAAAACCCGAAGTGGAAGTCCGAAGAAGAACTATGCTGGCAAACTGGTGTTACTTAAGACTTCTACAGCATTTAAAATCGAGATTTCTTTCAGGGAAGACCATAGTCAAGCTCTATGTATATGACTTATATCAAGCCAGTCCTAACATACGAGCCTGTATGTTGGGCTCTGATAAAGCAAGATGAGCGACAACTGAATATCCTGGAGAGAAGAATTCTGAGACGAATATTTGGAGCCGTATTCGATGACGGGGAATGGCGTATCCGAAGCGACGAGGAACTATAACGACTATACAAGGATATACCGGTCACAGCTGTCGTCAGAGTGTTCAGACTCTGGTGGACCGGTCACGTGACAAGGATGCGAGACAGTCCCCGGAGGAAATGAAGACCGAGGCTGAAGTGGTTGGACTGTGTACAGAGGGACACTGCATCATCGAAACTTATCGGAAGATGGAACGTTAACGGCAGACCGGATAAAATGGAGGTGTTTGACGAGGGCAGAGCTCTCTATGATTAACAAGCCTTTCTTTTCTCCGAGGAAAGGAAGTCCAAGACTAAGGTGGTTGGACTGTGTACACTGCATCATTGAAACTTACCGGAAGAGAGAGCGACGTAGCAGCTTACCGGATAAAATGGTGAGTGACATCCTGGAGAGATAGATTCTGAGCTTGTCTTAAGCAACAAGGAGCTACACCGACTACACGGATATACCGATCACAACTGTCGTCAGAGTTGTCAGACACCGGTGGGCCGGTCACCAGCCTGTGATTCGATGGGCAGCTTCCGAAAAGGCTAATGATTAACAATCCTTCCTATCCTAAGAGGAAAAGAAGATCAAGGCTGAGGTAGCTGGACTATGCAGAGCGAGACGCATCTTTTCTAGTCCTTTTTGACTCCTGATTTTATACAGATAAATAATGGAATGAATGATCATCCGGGGAGCATTACGCCATCTCTTTAAAGCTGCCCCCTATCTGAGACGCGTCTGCCTCAACCCTGTAGCTATGGTTTCAATGGTTTGTCTCCATGTTTACTAGGATACATGCTCAGATGTGAGCCCTGAGCTAAGTAAGCTGTAGCGCGGATTGTAATAACACTCGGATGTAGGTAGGACCGATTTGTATTTTTTTTCCGGTAGCACTCACAGCCTGTATAGCGGCCCTGACCGCTCACTGTCACGAAGGATCTATAAAACCATGTTTGACCGAACCACGTTCGTTGACTCATCAGACTACGCTCAATACAAAAGCTACTTTCGAAAATCGAAGAGATGATATCGAAAATTATGTACCTCTCGTATTTAAAAATGCTACAGAGTGCGCTTAATTCTGGATTCACCCTCGTGCAAATCCCTTAGGGGAATCAATGCCAATACCATTATTCATCAATGATGGTACATGATTGCGCATGGTATAGCCCCCTGTCAATCCCTATTCTTTTCAGAGATTACTGGGGACTATTCTATATAATAATAATAATAATACTATTCCTGAGTTTATATATTGAAGATCTATAGATTACTATGATAAATCAATCTAGTTAATATATAACATAAAGTTTTATTATAACATTAAGTTCCATGCAAAATAGGATCGTGCTAAATCGTAAATTAAAATATTAAGAATCGGACATCTTTGAAAAACCTGCTTTCTCGTTGCTCAACATTTATTTACTGTTTTACAGGTTTAGGAATTCTATCTTATGGACCAGGTTATAAATTCGCTTATAAAACATACTTAACGTCTATTCATGTTTGCAGGATATAATAATAAATGCAGTTGAAAACAATTAGTTTTAATTTATATATATATATAATTATTTATCTTATTTTTACCTAAATTGTAAATATAGTTTATATGTAATATTTGCATTAAACGTTAATTAAGCATAGCCATAAATTAACAAGATTTGATTTATTGCTAAATAAATAAACATACGTATATATCATTCTATATACTCAGTGACATATACATACACATGATGAATATAAATCCCCCCCTCTTCCACATATATAGTAACACATAACATACTAAATCCTATCGCGGTTTGGTGAATTACATAGATTCTAAATAATGATTAGAACATGCGATAGTGCTTAAATTTATGCCAGCTGTCTATTTTTGTTGATAAGCATCGAACGTTGCAGAATGATGTCGGTCAAACCACTTAATTTAAAAACGCATTCTGTTCTAATGATTACATCAATCATAACGCATATGCAAATTTAAGTAAAATGTCGATAAATATTTATTTTCATTATATTCTATGCATTATTTTTCATAAATAATGCAAATATCTAAAATGCATATTTTAGCGATAACACGTATACTTCGTATCATACTTGTATTAATTATTAATTTTGATTATGCTTATCAGTAATAATTTATGGAAATTAGCGTCAAATCGCTTATTATTTCATTCGGTTATGTGTTTTATAATAAATTACTGAGAAATGCAATATTTATTAATAATTTGTTCCCGTTATTATGTTTGGCTAAAATACTAGGTTGTTTCTTATCTATTTTAATAATAAATCATATGTTAATTAGTATTCATTTATATAAACATTTATTAAATCTTGTTGCAATGCATTTTTATTTTTTACAATATAATAAAAGATTAAGCGAAAAATAATTAACATTTTTAAATAGGATTTTTTTAAATCAATCTCTTATCGTCTAGCCTTAAGTGAATACGTTACAATATTTTTTATAAGAATCCTGTCTAGTTTTTAGATAAAAAGAATAATTTTGTCCCACATTTTGTCAGATGAAAAAAAATTGACGCCAGGGATTCGACCGATGTTCAACTAAAAAGGTAGCCAGATTTTTTTTAGTAATTATGGAGACATGTTAAAGCTTAAAAAAGCATAGGTAGTCAATCGAAAGATTACAAAAAATGCAATTTTATTAATATAAGTAAACCGAAAAGTAATAAAAAAAATTGTTACCGCGCTTTTACTTTTTAATTTGTCAATTTTTACAGTATATATTTTTTATCCTTGGAAAAAATGTCAGGGCCAGGGATTGAAGTGATTCAATTACGGATTTTTATGCTATTTTAAAATTCGATAGGGGATTAAAACTAGAAGAAGCTATCGAGACTATCTGCGAAGATGTATAAAAACTGTAAAGTCGTCATAGATATTTCCAAAAATTGAAAGTGGTGATTGAGAATTAAATGATAATCTAAGATCGGGAAGACTTATATAATTGGATCATCTAGCTTTAAATTCATTGATGGAATCCGACTCTCTCAAAACCATAAAGGAATTGTCATAAAATTTCGGCTGACCCTGCTTGACCGATCCGTCATGGCGGCTCAATAACAACCGCTTCGTCCGAATGGGGTTTATTTTTAATGGAAAATAGACATCAATATCTTGACTTTATTTTTAAAAATGGACTATTCTAAGAATAAAAATAGTTATTCACGATTTGCTTCATAATTGGGTCGATATTTTGATTTTTTAACTAATCAATACGATGCATAAATGACAAGTGCACTCGGGGATGTCTCGCCGCAGTTTGAATTCTCGCGGCACGTGTCACTAGTACGTTTCACTCCCACTTGACACATCGTACCGGATGCAAGCTATAAAAAACATCGTGCCCGTGGCAACAGAAGCTAATATTGTTGTTTTTATTTTTTTTCCGCAATTGCGGACAATAAAGGTGAATGATTGTTTATAATATTTCATCTTTATACTTTTTAGACAAATACAGAGTGTTTGACTTGTCGGATTTATATTTAAAAAATAGACCCCATCGGCGCGGCTAGATCAACAGTACAGAACCATTTTAAAAAGATCGATAAAAAATAGACAAGGGTTTTCGGGTACCCACACAAAATTTCAATAACAGCGCTGGAACAAAAGTATTGGTTAAATCAGAGGTTCTTAATCTTTTTCGGTTTATGACTCCCTTAAAACATCAGATTTTTCCGCGGCTCCCTTAATACATGAGATTTTTTTTTAAATTGTTGACTTTCTTAAGAAAAACGAGCGCAAAAAGATAGCCCAAAAATTTCGAGAATTGGGAATTTTAACAAATTTGCCGAATTGTTTCATTTAATATTTCGCGAAGCGAAATAAGGGCAGCCGCGGCTCACACTTTGGGAAACCCTGGTTTAGATAATTGAGCTTTAATCAAAAGCTTTTGTATAATAAAAAAAAATATCTGCTGGTTTTTATCCGTTAATTATTAAGTGGACCTATTTCTGATAAAAAAAATTTGAATGATGCTAAGCAATATGTATTAAAATAATAAAATTCGAGAAGAACCAAAAAAGATCTTCTACCCCACGACCTCGATTTGCTATGGAAAAGCTTTATATTTGATTTTGATGACATATTTTCGAATTGATTCGAATATATGTTAAATGAAAATCGACTCTTATTATTAAAACCTAATAATTACAGGAGAGTTGTGTTAATCAATTGCACAAAATATTGGGGGGTGCTGCGAAATATTAAAAATCAGTTTATTTCGCTCATATTTTATTTAAAATACTATATAATAATAACATAACAAAAGCTGTGATTCAGTATGACTGCGATACAGTGAGTCAGTATGACTGCACCGAGTCGCAGCGTGACACGACACTCAGCGGAGAGACCCCCCCGGACTCCGCTACTAGCCCGCATCCATCCAATACACGATGCCGACAGCGCTGACAAGCAGGCAGCGCTCTTGCACTATACCTTGCCGAGTAACCGAGCCAGATTAGTAAATATAAATAATATTTATATTTTCGTATACATAAAACATAATCAATCGACATATATATTAATATATAAATATATCGACTGCTATTTGAGAGTCTGGTAAGGCCCGTACACTCAGCGAGTAAGTGTCTTGTGGCTGGCAAATGATGATATAAAAATATATATTTTTCCTCAAATTTTCTTGGGGGTGCTGCAGCTCCGCATTGTATATGAACGAGCCGGCCCTGGTTATAAGCAAAGAATTGTCTTTAACATTACATGGCGAATAGATGAAGAGTACATTTAATTTAAATTAATTATATTTTAAGAAAGTAAAATTTAGATTAATTTTATTTTAAGAAAAACTGACATTTCAATGCGAATAATTGAAAAATTGTCCAATTTATGTAGAAAGAAATAATATTATACATTTAAGGGTATTTTCCCGTAGTTCCGTATGTTTTTGTCCAAAAATTCAAATAATTTTAGTGCACATTAAAGCAATGCACACATCTCTGGAATCGATTCGCTGGATACAAATGCTCTGTTCTACTCTTAGAATATTAAAATGGCACTTAAACTTTATGGCATATGCTAAATTTAACAACCGTAATTTGTCCGTAAGTAACTTCATAAAACTGCCGATTTTACGAGGCTGGGCTATGCTTACGTGTAAACGATAACTGAACATAAACCACAGAAAAAAATACTCAGTAAACCAAGTATTTATAAATAATTTTAATATTTTGATCGAATGGAGTATTTTCGAATATTTTATAGAGAACATGTTATTGAATAATCATATGTTTGCGAATGAATAGATATACGTTCTATTATATTGTGGGCTTTATATTTACCGTACATATGTGTATAGAAAACAAATAAATAGAAAAAGCAGACACGAATGCGTTTGATCTGCATTGATGCATATCACTGCAGTTGACAGAAGCGTTCAAAGCATAATGAATAATTTATTATTTACATAGAATAATACATTTATTTTAGATTAATGCTGAAACATGCACCGATATGGAAATTATGCTATTAAATTAATTAACAATGTTCGGGACTCAATCAGTTTTCATATTTAAATACACTCTGATAAAACCGCTGCATTGATTAATATTAATTGGGAATTTATTCTGGTGACAAATATTATGATTAATTATATTTTATTTATTTTGCTGATACATGATACGCGTCTGAATGTAAACCGCATTTCCTCAATGGTTAATGCCGATTTATTAGTTCTCGTTTAAATGCGAGATAAGATTCGTGTATGATAAATGGCGCCTAATGAACATATTTATATTATTCTGCATAAAGCTCATATTAATCATATAATTGCTGATAAGATTATAGAGGCGATGGCCTAGAATAGGGCCTCTGCTAACTAGATTCGATGTATTTGAATGCCAATTGAGTCTGTTTAGAAAGGTCACATGTTAGAAATTGGCCTCGGCTCTTTAGCAGAATTTCTCAAACGTCAAATAATAAAAGAGAGTCTTAATGCTTATATTTAAAATATTATAGAGCTATCCCTCACTTATTTTTTTCAACCTTGCTTTGTTGACTTACGCACAGCTGTGCGAATTTCTGAGAATTACGGTTATGATACATCCTCTAATGTTTATGTTAAACGTAAAAAATAGTACCCGTAGAAGGACAATATTAATTTGATATTTAAAAATACATGTTTAACATTTTTTTGATCCATTATGTCAAAGCCAAAAATTGACTTTAATATAAATCCTACAAGTCACAAACTTTTTTGTATTTGTTTAAAAAACTGTAAAGAACAAATATTATAAATAACAATTGACCTTTATTGTCCACAATTGCGAAAAAAATAAAAACAACAATATTCGCATCTGTTCGCCACGGGAGCGATGTTTTTTCTCGCTCGCATCCGGTACGATGTGCTAAGTTCGAGTGAAATTTACTAATGATATGTGCCGCGAAACCTCAGTCTTCGGCTAAACATCGCATAGGCGTCATATTGATTAGTAAAAGAGTCCAAAATAACTATTTTTATTATAACTTCGATGATGTAAGGAAATCGCAAGGGCATATCCGGCGAATACAGAGGCTGTAGCATCATATCAGTATTATTTTAGGCCGAAAATTCTTTTCCGTAAGTAAATAAGTACAGAGCATACCAAAAGACGTAAAATCTTTTCAACAGTCAACAATAAATTAGGCATTCAATATGAGTATCAATGTCAAGGTACGTCAGAGGCAAATGTACCAATAAATGACTATTGAAGATATACATTCCGCGAGATTAAACAAAAATATGCATATTTTATAAAACAAACTTTGTACTCACACTCATTTCTTTTTTGTACGGTTTTTGACATAATACGGTCCACTAAAAAGTATACTATTTTTAGTATCTTAAAAGGAATACTATTTTTATATGAAGCATTTGTTCTAGTGCGATTCCTAAGGATAAAAAATTGAATATTTTTATATTCAGTCAGCCCTCCTATAGCGTTTCCTCTAAATCGCTTATTTTTACAAAATTTCTTGTCAACTAAAGAGCATTGACCTTTATTTCGCTTAGCAATGTTTTATAGATTTACGAAATATCTAAATTTACCTTAAAAATATTAGAATTTTGTAGAAAACAGCTATTTGCAGGAAACGTTGCCATAAGTACACCCATCCCTCGATTTGCGCGGTAGATACGTTCCATGAAAAAGCAGCGTAAATGAAAATTTGCGCAAAAAACATGGAGCTTATACTAAATATAGGGATAAATTGACCATGATATTCTAAGAATATACTTCAAGGTTTCTTGTTAGCCCTCCAATCTATAGGAATATATTCCATGTTTATACATTTCGATAAACGATCTTGACCAAGACAACTTTGACAAATTCTTGACTGAATTCTTGACTGATCAGACAAATTCTTGACTGATTTCTCATCATAGAACCAGTATACCCTGGGAAGGAATACCCTAAACTGTAGACCGATAAATGATCTAGTCTCGTAACTGAACCCTCTCTTTGAGGGGGTTCTTCCAATGATGACAGGATTGCTATTGCGCAAAAGGGTTAAAGCTAGCTGAGACTCGTCTCGCCTTGAGCAAATGAAAACGAATACCGAGGCAAAGGTATTATATTTATTGGACACAGTGGGGAGGGAGTAAAATCCGATGTCAGCAATACACGTCTAACACCAAAAAGGGCTAAGATAAGGAAAACTCTTTAGAAAAAACCGCACAAAATAGCGGTGAAGCTAGAAATTTTGGGCCCGGACGCAAAGGTGACCTAAGGTCCCTTTTAAGGTAAGAATTTATTACCTAAGGTAAGAATTTATTTTGTAATTTCTAATAATTTTTAAATTTAAAAATGTTCTCTCCACAATAGCAAAATCTTATTTACTTGCACTAAGAAAGTATTGACGTTTGACAGAAAACTGAAAATCTAGTCTAAGAAAAGTAGCGATTGTGACAGATTGTGTTTCCCTGATTTAAATTAATGTTTTGGGACCATATTTAATTTCACTCCACTGTATGCAAAAAGAAAGAAAGAAAAACAAAATTAAACCTCAAAATTTGTATTTTATTTTTTGAATGATTCTGAATCTTTGAATGTCCTGTGGCTGGGAAATAATGATGATAATGATCATGATGAATATTTTAATTATTTATTGGGTTTTTATTATCACTCTTGTGTTACCACAAATGTTTTGTGTACTATGTAATTTGAGGCGAATTAATTAATTAATTTCAAGGCAAAATCTTTAATATTAAAATAACTAAGGAAATAGAATGAGTATAATCTAAATTCTACGAAATTTTTGCAAATCTTAATTCCGCGTCATCAAAATCCATTCCAAGAACAAAAGAATAATAATATTTATTCAACCTTTATGAAATGAAAACATTGGAGACCAAATCTCATTGAAATGAAAGCTTTCGTAGCTGTACTGTTGGAGATGGGGATAACCCAAAGACCCAATATCTTTAGTTATTGGGCAAAACATGCAAGAAGCATTCCATTGTTTAGTAAGATGTTTTCAAAGGATCGTTTCCAACTAATTCTCATTTTTTTACACATCACCGACAATAGAAATGTATTACCACAGGGACATCCCAAATATGATCCTTGTGCAAGCTTCAACCCATTAGTTGAACATGCCAATAGAGTTTTTGTGTTACATCACACTCCTCATCAACAACTGAGTATTGATGAGTCTTTGGTTGGGACAAATTGTCATAGAATGCTCAAGCAATATCTTACAAATAAAAAGCATCATCAAAGAGGGGTGAAGTTTTGGATGATATGCGATGCCACAGTTAACTATTGCTTTATTTTGTTATAAAGATGCAACTTGTAATGCTGATAAAGCTGAAATTTTGTAGAATAAAAATAATTTGTTGAATAAAAAATTTACTTCTTAAGCAACTTTTTTCTTTTTTTTATATCAGGGGTGAGCAACCCGGCCCGCCCCACACTTTCTCGTGCGGCCCTTCAAAGATTTTAAATTTTGACTGAAAGCGTGTCATCTATATCTGAAAATATATACCAATTAATGGAAACAAAGCAATGCCAAATTTGTCATTAACCGTGCCGATGGGATATATTTAGGACTCCTAGTTTTACATTTTTCTCGAATAATTCTTTTAATATGACTCCTAGATATTACAAACTATTAGTTTAAAAAAGTCTAAAAAATAAATATTATAAATAATCATTGATTTTATTGTTCGCAATTGCGAACACGAGCGCGATGTTTTTTCTTACTCGCATCCGTAACGATGTGCCAAGTGCGAGTGAAACGCATACTAGTGACACGTGCCACGAAAGTGTGCGACGGGACAACGTCGGGTGCGCGTGTCATTTACACGTCATATTCAATTGATTAAAAATCCAAAATATGAAGCGCATCATGAATAACTATTTTTATTCTTAGAATAATCCATTTTTTTTAACAAAGTCAAGATATTGATGAAGATTTCATCTTTCACCTTCGGACGACGCGGTTGATTTCGAGTCACCGTGACGGATCGGTTAAAAGAGCACAGGCAGTATAATATCTTATTAATAAAAAAAATATAGATAAATATTTGAGAAGAACGTAAAACATTCCCTAAAACCCCATATTTCAATAAAAATATTGTAGAACTGCACAGTATTTATTCCAATTAGCCAAAAGCTAACGAAAATAATGGCACCCCGACTTTAGCGCGCTGACGTTAGCGCGTAGACGTTAGCGCGCCGACGTTAGCGCGCAGTACAACCCCGAATTTAGCACGCGGGACCTTAGCGCGCCGACGTTAGCGCGCAAAATAATATTATTTTGTATTGTTGAGGGCTGATTTTAAAAAAAAATAACCTACCTAAGATAACTTTTGATCCAAAGTTATATCTTATATAACCCTTTGACAGTTTAATAAAAATAATATTTACTATATCTAAAATATTGATTTTTTTTATTCACTAATTTTGATTTAAATGTTATTATGTTTAAATATTTTTTTTAAAAAAGATGTATTTTTCAACATTTTATTAAAAAATTGAGTTAATTATGGCAAATTTCGAAGCATGATATGCAAAGCCCAACATCGCATTTATAGCAATAATACCTCATTTCTTTTCTTATTCTTTTACTGTTTATTCTTCGATTGCAACAAATCATGCATAGATTTGGATTTTTTTCTGATGGGAGAATTAAGATAAATCGATAAGATCCGGGCAAAATTGTAAGTGGGGTTTTTTTGTATCCTTTCTTTGTAATGCATTCCAAATAATTTTATCCAAAATATGGAAAAATATCTATATACAATATTTTATAATTTATTTTTTTATAATACTTTTAATTACAACTTAATTCGAAAATACCTCTTTTTTTATGTGTATAAGAAAATATAACACATTTCACGAATATAAGAAATTAATATATGTCTATATAAAAATAATAATTGGCGCGCTAACGTCGGTGCGCTAAAGTCCCGCGCGCTTACGTCTGGTCAGCGAAAATAATATATCTTTTTTAAAAAAGTAGAGCATAAATTCCAGTTGCTATGGAATCTCATCTAATATTAAACCCTTACACACAAATAGAGTCATTTTTTTGTCTAGATATTGATAAAGATTTTTTCAATATCTTGAGTTGAAATGCTTGGATTTTATAATCTATAATGGAAAAGACCCTTAGGACGACGCGGTTAATTTCGAGCCACCGTGACGGATCGGTTAGATAATCTTTCTCAACATATTAATGAGTGTTTTCAGTATTTTTTTATAATATGATTATTTTGTTACTTAGCGTTTGTATTATCATAAGTTTCTTAGCTGCACAACATTTTTAAATTTGCAGCTGGCCCGTTGTAAAAAAAAAGGTTGCTCACCCCCTGCTTTATATGATAAGTAAATAAATGTATGGTCCATTAAACGGTGACAAATTTTTTTTAATTGAAACAATTATAAAATCTTTCTTATAAAAGTTATCAAAATCCATTTCAAAAACAAAAGAATAATAATTATTATTTAAAAATCCATTTCTAAATCAAATACTTATTATTATTTTGTTATCGGCCATATGGAAGACTTCGATGAAATCATCCGCGAACGATTTCATCCGAAACGCCATTCATTGTTTTGCTTATGAATAACGAAAACAATTTTAGCTCCCCGCTGAATATTTGCACAGCTTTCGTCCTCTCTAATTATCACTCTGGATGTTGTTTACGCCATTTTTTGCTGCCAAACTGCAGTTGAGATGTTAAAATACAAAGCAGTCGGTTGGCGTGGTGTTGTGTTGCATCAGTGTTGATCGGTCGGGCCGGGCGTGCGGTAGTCTCGGGACCAGTTCCTGGCGAAGCAACTGGTGTCGGAGCACGTGTCTGGATCGGTGACTGTGATTGACATGGCACGCGGTTAAATCGCTGATTACGAACGTGTGTGACCGGCCTTATCTCGGATCTGGATGAGCACGTGAGTTTTTTGTTGACAAACAAACAACACACTATTGACACAGTGATTGAATTCTTTTATTATAAAAAAAATGTGTGGTTTTATTAATATTTCTTAATTGTGGTTAGAAGCATAAAATACATATAAAAAACATATGCCATTTTTATGACGATGCGCTCATATGACCTGATATGAAGATTCTATTATTATAACAGATAGATAATCACCACGTATAAAAATCAATATTTTTATTCAACAGTTTATTTATGCATTTACAAAATCTTCTATGTTATTTGGAAAAAAAATAATAAACACAAGACGTTTACCACGAAGCATTTTTTTTTAATTGTCAACAAAGGATTTCCGTTGTTATCCTTATTATAACATGCAGTTAAATATATAATTTTGCATTATTTTATATTTAACTGAAGTTGACGCCATGCTAAAGTTTTATGCGTCCAATTAATAACTTTTAATTGGACATTGCAAACTGTGAATAATTTCTGGAAAGCCATACAAATCAAAGTTATAACGTCATCGGCAGCCTGATTCACATGTCTACTTTTCAAAAAAAAAATCATTAACATAAAAATAAAAACGAATGATTCATCCGTAAATCGGCCACTTTGATGTCGCGATTATTGGAAAAATGTACATATTATAGAAATTACATAGAGTTTTCGCAGAAATTCTCGTTTTTACTATTGTAATATTGAATCATTGTTTGGCAATGAGTTCTATAACCTTTGTTATAACGTAAAAATTATAATTCGATGCCCAAACAAACTTGTATTTATGCGTTGACGTGATGTTGTCTTCGGCTGATGATAATAAAACTCAGTGTTTTATCGTGATGTAATCATATTTATGGTTTTTAAACAATGATTTATGTTGTCAATAATCACGGTGAATTATCTGTCATTGATTTGTATTTTTGTTTTTATCGTTGCATAATTTTGAATACACTGTATAAAATATTAAGATCGAATTTAAAACAAATTGTATGAAATAATTTTTTAATATCTGGAAAAAAGCTCAAAAAGCTTTCTTAAAAATGATTGTTTTTTTACTATTCATTTGCATCATAAATTCGTTCATTTTGTATTCAAGTAGAGTAGAATATTTTTTTTTTACGTTTTTTTAAAGAACACATGTGTTTGAAAGTCAAAATAACGCTTATAAACGGCCGACAATTTATTTTTGGATGACATAAATATTTACGATAATGTCCTGGAACATATTCCCATCGATTTATGTAAAAAAACATGGCTGTATTTTACTGAAATAATCATGAAATCATCGATCAGGCAAAGTGCGACTATTGAAAACTCGCGAAATTTAATGACGCATATTAAAAATATTTTTTTAAAATAAATCTTCATATTTTATTATTATAGTAGACATAGTAATGTAGTAGACACATCATATACTTGTGCTAGCATTACTTCCAATCTTTGAAGCACTTCTGGAACGTAATTTTTTCAATGAATTTTAGTTCCTCCGTCGATTCCGCATTGTTGTCTTCAACGATGGCAAACCGTCGTTTTTACGTGGTGTTGTTAACTTTCGGTAGTATAATGAAGATGTACGATCTCATGTCTGGCGAATACGAAGGCTGAAGCATCATGAAGATGTGATTTTTCACAAAAAAAATATTTCCATATTGTAAATTTCATTTCTTCACCTCAAAATGCGTAAAACATTTTTACAACCAACAATAAAATAAGCATCCTATATGCTTAATAATGTCAAGATACGTCAGATACAGGTGTACTAACATAAGATCAATAAAAATGTGACTTTTGGTCTTATACAGTCCACGAAATTAAGAAAATCCGTGTATATATATCAAAAATAGGGGGACCAGAAAGAAATCGCGTATTTTATGAACCGATGTTTAAATACCAGTTTGTCAAGACACGTTAAGCAGGCTTTAATGTACTTTTTTTTGTAGAAATATTGTTTAAAATTAGTCTAGAGCAGTGGTAACCAACCATTTACATACCTTGCGTCATTTTTTCATATAGGCACCGTTTCTACCCTTTTACGTTAATGTTAGGAAATTAATCATGTCAGTGGCATTTTGATATGAAAAACTCATCATATATATTATTTAATAATAAATTTGTTATTAAATCAATAAGTTCCATTTGTATATCACTAGGCATCTCAATTATGTTTTATTCACTAAGTAAAAATGGGCTTCTAAATGCTAGCATATAGTTTTCTTCTTCAACTAAATCATGACAATCCCATTAAAATAACGCTTAAAAAACTTGATTTTTTCAAGATATTTAGTCTTTGGTATTGATATCGTCCACAGCACATTCATTGTGCTTTTTCAAGTGTGGAAATTGACCTTAATCCTGATTTTTAAACTGAGATATGAACAATTTTAATTAAGCTAGGACATAATTTATTCATGCGTCGTAGTTTCGAATTTAGATCATTAAGATGGATTAACTAATAATGCTAAAATGCCGGTTCTTATATAATAATAAGGTTATTTTCTATGTTCTAAAAAATTATAAACAGCATTTTTCAATACCCTCTCTACTCAGAACCTATTTTCTAGAATCTAGATAACTACCATGCCTCACAATGAAGGAGAAGTTCACTATGTTCCAAATCTAACAACTCTGAAATCAATATTTATCTAAATTCTCGTCTGTTTAATGTCCTTGCTCTAATTTTCTCCACAAATTTCTCAACAGCTAACGTAACATTCGGTATATTTAAAGTTTTTCCACACAGCGTCCGTTGGTGTATAATTCAGTGATATTTTAGTAAAGGACACTGATTAATTTAAAAAAAAATCAATCAATGTTGTATTGCCATTGGTTTTACTTACTATTGACGGCGCTTCGTCAGTACACATACTGATATCCGTCAGTACACGTATAGATTTTCTAGGTACGAATTTACTTTTTCAAATCTGTTTGATCATCTCGTTTACCTTGCTCAGACAATGACCGCGTTTTGCGCATTCGCTATAGGTTGGCCACCTCTGTTCTAGTGCAATAAATATTATTTCATTGCCAAGGGTAAGGACACTTCATACATTGTATAGTGTTATTTTACGACTAAAGCTGGAACGCCACCAAGGCCACTAAATCCATTAACCATGTTTACCAATTCTGGTTTCCAAAGTCTAAATCGGGGAAGAAAAATTTAAAGGACGTGCATAAATCAGGACTGCCCTCCAAATTCGAAAATTACGTAACTCGCATCTCTATTATCCATAATACAGATGAATTTAAAGTGCATTGGAAAATCTAATATACTCAAATATCGATGCAGAATTAACTGCGATAAAATTCAGGAGTTAAACTGGAAGATTTTGATTATACCCTCAATGATGTATAGTTTTATATAGTATTTTCAACTCCTATATTTTTTTTATGTAATACGTTCTTCCTCAATCTCAATCACGTCTTGTTTTGTGATATCCTTGACATCATTTTCCAAAAGTTGATTACATCTTCGTCGTTAATTTCCAGAATAAGTTGTTGAGCAAATTCTATTCTCTATGTAATATCTTCTAGCTTCTTATCTCAATTAAAATTAATATAAAAAAAGTTTTAAGAGTTTGTTCCTTATGCCATTCTACTCAGAATAGTAACGAAGTGATGTATGAGTTATGTTGTAATTTTTCTTATTCTATCTCTGCAATTCTTGGGAAAAAGTGATTTTTAAATTATGCACTTTAAAGTTAGTAATACCTAGGATACGTGATTATCGCATTTTGCGATAAATGCGACATAGAAGCGATAAAAGCGATAAATGCGATATAATTGCGAAATTTTGAAAATGCGAATAGATGCGACATTTTCCATATATCGATCTCTCGATTATAACACAGGTGGCATTTTGCCTATGGAAACCCAGAAGCTACTTCTTGAAACAGACGAACACACCAAACTAGAATTAATAGATATTCTTAAGTCGGTTTCCCGTAAAAGTTTATTAAATCTCGAGTCACATTTAAATATACATGAAACGAATGTGTTTTATGAAACTTTAAATCATCTGTTCAATTTCCAAATTGATGAAACGATATCGGTAATAAGAAACTTACTTTTGTTTACAACATTAACAACATCAATGGAAACATGCTCGATGATAAACTTTAATAAATTTTAATCATTATATAATTTTTAATCGGTGTATTCTTGTATTTCTATTTAATTTCAAATGTTTTTATATCAATATATTGTATATCGTTTAAAAAATTATGTATAAATTAGACTTTTTAACTTCAAATTCGTAATTAAGAAATAAACGCGAAATAGATGCTAAAATTTGTCATTTTAAACGCTATTTTTTAAAAAAAATAGATGCTAAAATACGTCTCTCTAGTAATACCCCATTGATCCAACAGATGTATCCATACTTGTGTTATTAGGAGGCAATAGACCATTTGCAATGATTATTCATAATATTTATTCTTAAGACTTTTTTCAGACAAATACAAAAAGTTTGTAACATGTAGTATTCATATTGTGTCTAAGTCATTGGACAAGGGGGTTCAAGTCGACGTTATCTATAACGACTTTGAAAAAGCGTTTGATAAAGTCGATCATGCTAGACTCATTTTGAAATTGGATAGTTTTGGGTTTTCAGATAATCTCGTACGTTTCTTCTCGAGTTACCTCACAGAGAGGAAACAATATGTGACATACGACTCCCAAACGTCGTATGCTTACAATACACCTTCCGGTATACTACAGGTCAAATTTAGAATTATATTATTTGTCTTATTTATAAATGATATTCATCGAGTCCTTCAATGTAAGTTATTACTTTTTGCAGACGATTTAAAAATATTTAGATCTTTTACTTCAGTGGAAGATGCCCTTTCGTTGCAGCTGGACATCGATTCTATGCGCGATTGGTCAATGTCGAATCGTCTTCCACTAAGTATTGGAAAATGTCAAACAATGACATTTTCTAAATCAAGAAGCCCATCATCTTTAATTACAGACTTGGGAACGTAACTCTTCCTAAGCAATCGTCTGTTAAAGATCCGGGTATTTTGTTTGATTCTAAGTTAAAATTTAATTTACATGTATCGGACGTGTGTATGAGATCATCAAGAATGTTGGGCTTCGTCTTGAGAAATTCTCATCACATACGTAGCACCTTAGTCATACGAGTGCTATACGATGTATTGGTTCGGAGCTTGCTCGAATCAGGTTCCATTATATGGGCGCCTTATGACGCCTCGAATTCCCTCAGATTAGAATAAAATACAAAAGAAATTTCTTAGGTATCTCTACATGAGGCAGGGGTACAGGGCTGCCTAGGGTATGTATCCCTCGAAAAAAGAAGGTCGATTTACTTGGCAAATCACTTCTTCAAGCTGTTGGTTGGCGTAGTACATAACCCCTTTGTACTGTGCGAGTTGCTCTTATGGGCGCCACCTCACTACCATCGAGCTCGTTTGCGTGTGCTTTTTTTCCGCCAAATGCGAGGACAGGTGCTCAAGGACTCTCCGGTAACCAGAGATATCACCTACTTAACCACTTGGCCGAATATGTGGATTTCTATTTGAAGTCAACATCGCCATTTCGTTGATCTTTGTATGAGATTTCATAATCTACATAACGGACCAACTAATGACGGTTTTTGTTTTTTTTCCTTTTTAACATATAGTACTTTTTATCTTTATTTACACAAAATTTTCTTTATTTCAATATTTTTTACCTTTTTTTATTTTGTTGTATCTTAAATTTATATCTTAAATTATGTATTTTATTATGTATTTGGGTTATTCTGTAATGCCAATCACGCATTGTCTTTAAAATAAAATAAATAAATATTAAAAGAGTTATTCGAGAAAAATCAATAAGCTGGGCTCACAAATAGCCACGTCTCGGTTAATAACAATGTTTATAAAACTTGCGATGATCAGATGTTCAAATTTTCTTAGAAAAAGATAATAAATAAAGCTGTATTTAAGTACGTATATCTTATATACTAATTATTTTATTAAAAATATATACATATAATAATATTTATGCAGTGATTTGCGGAATCAACAGATACTGTTCCACGAAAATGCTAAAAAACAAATTGGCTATAAGCAGAATCCATTAATTATGATTATTATATGCATTTGCATTACCATTATTGATTTGAATGTATATTTTTTATATATAAATATATGCATATGACGACAATTTACGACACGTTGATAACACAATTCTTGAATTACGGTTGTCGTTCGTACGGCATAAGTGATAAGTGATAGTTATCCATGTTGTTTTCACCGCCATTAATTCTATTACTTAAACAATGATTTCTCTGAAAATGCAATAAATGTCGCCGGCTTGTATTTATGTACCAAAACGAACCAAATGGAATTTCAATCTATTTTCATAGCAAAGAATCCGATAAATATCAAGCGGCAATGGGTTAATTGACACAATACGGCTCTCAATGGAATTATCTAAATTTTAAATCGGGAGATAATTGTATAGGGGCTCATCGTGTTACAAAATGGTATTTGAATCGATAATTTTATCGAAAAAATAGTATGTAATTCCTTTTATTACATCCCATGGTTTAATCTGTGCTTTACGATGTATAATACAGATTTTTTTCACAGTTTATGGTGTTTAAAATTATTTTTATGATCAAACGAACAGGCTTAACAGTTTAATCTTATATCTCACATTTTGTTTGAGATTACAGCATTTTTTCTGATTGAATTATTCATAATTGCAAATTTAATAAAAATATTTTCACACGCTCCTTTAAAAAATATTATTTTTAATCACAATCAATTAATATTTTGACGCATTTCACTATTCAAATGCTAGTAAATCACTCTGTATGCTTATAATTAGACGTTTGGATGATTTATCTCTTCCCAGACGATATACGAAAGTAGTCCAATTAACCCCATGGATTGAGAATGTCATCCTTCGGCTCCTGTGCGTAGGTGCTCCGAAGAAATGCGTCTAAACACCGAATTCCGGAACCCAATTAAATCCTAATTAGAATATTTACCGTCGTCCGGATCAATCCTCGTGAATTTAAAATAAATAATAAAAAAATGTAACGTCGTGTATATAGGAATGATGAGTAATGAGGACATCGCCCTTGGTGCATCTAGTCAATGAAGTGTCTTCTCAATGGATCCGCAACGAGCAACATGTGTTATTAATTGGCTCGAATTGTAATAATTACCGCATGCTGATATTTACTATGGACGATGGGGAGCAAGTCACGTTTCAGAAACGAATCAATTCGTAGACACTTTTAATCCGATTCCGACTATATCTGGATGTGATCCAAGTCCAAAGTTTTCACACTTTGGCCTTTGCCGTTGCACATCTCTGCCAAAAATATAACAATTCTCAAAACTCTATATTTGTGGGTAACGTTTTTATATCAATTCTTAGTAATCCATATGTAACGTTGTGAGGAAAAATAGTTTATCAATTATCAGAATAAGCTGTTCTGGAAATAATATATTTATTGTAAACAATGCGGAAATATTTATTTAGCTTAGAAAATTACATAATGCATATTATGTATGCAAAAATTAGAAAAAACGCATACAATTCTCGACTGTAAATAGATACGAAATAGTTCTTTGAAGATGAATTCGTTGCTTCTTTTAATGATCAATCGGTATCCATTCCATATACATCTCGATTTAATGTCTCTCTATTTTTAAAATCAGGATCAAGAATTTGTCATAAATTATTTGAAGAAACAATTTATTGTTATGAGAAAATTAATTCTGCGTTAATATTTTTTCGAATACTAAATAAATTGGATTTGTTTCGATATTTCTAGATAGATTCATACTTGAAATTCATATGCGAAACTTATGATAATACT
>JAGXCT010032725.1:10750-21737 GCA_022495035.1 Philopotamus ludificatus
AAAAAACCGCATACCAAGACGGCTCGGGTCCCCGTGGTATGGACACAAAAGGGGAACCCTCACGTCACCTGTGAGACCCAGGCTCCTTTGGCCTCGACTAAGATTCGAGAGTCTGGTAATGCCCATACGCTCCAGAGTGAGTGTCTCGTGGATGGCAAAAAATGATGATGATGATGATGATGACCTAAAAAAATATCCCTCTGTTTCTATAAGTGGCAGCAGAGGGACAATTGACCTCTCTCAATGTAAATTTATACGAATAAAATTCGTATAAATAAATAATTGTAAAATTATTATTTTTTCATAAAAATAATTAATTGTAAAATAATAAAACATTGTTTAAATTCAAATTTCATAAATACAGATATGTTTTATATTGTGTATTAGATTAATAGTTATGGCTTATCAATAATAACATTCTACGTCTTTTTGACATTTTTTTTATCGGCTATCAACATATTAAAAACTGAAAATTCAATACTGAATACGGCTGCTATTGATGCTGAAAGCGTTTCGTAAATCCTTACAGTGAATTTCCACTTCCCAATTGGGAAAACAGGCGGAAAAAATTTTGGATCTCCTACCAGATCGGTGATAATCAACCAACCCATCTAAAAAAAATATATACATATCAATAAAAAAATCGCAAATATAATAAATAATTTAAAATTTACCGGTACGGGACAGTCTTTTGGAAGATTTGCAAACGGCCGCAATAACGGAACTACAAATTTGTCTTTTGTTAACACATCACACATGGGCAACTCAAAATATATGATGCTTTCCTTGAATTGATTATTTTTCCACTCGTACGATTTAAATCGCACCTAAAAGTCGTATAGAAACATATTATTATTACGATTAGTGTGATAACTATATAAATACAAAATAAAAAAAAATCAACTGTCAAATCATCACTTCTAGGTTTTGTGACATATCCCTGCGCACTCATGGTATAAGGTGAAGTTCTGTTAAATTTTTGAGTTTTCGTGGAACAATTAACTGCAATATTCTCATGACAATATAATGTGGATCGATGAATAACAAATTTTAGAAGTTGCTTAAATACATAAATATTGAGAAACAGATTAATATTAACATAATAATGCATTCTAACACAGTCAAGATAACATTAGAGATCGTGTATGTACTTTTCCAACAATGCGGCCAACTAGTGTTATTATTACGATTGTTAGAAATGTTCTCATCGTAGTTCCACGCTCTTGCGATGGTAGGTTGACTGGTAATGGTATGTGGCGATTTATATATTTTAACGGTGGTATTTAATCGCACAGAGAGAATATGCGAAATCTGCGATTCTCGAGAGTCGTTATTGGGGATTTAGGTTTGTGAACATTCAATTAAACATCGTTAACATTAATGTATCAAAAATGAATTACCACATGCATTAACAATAAATATGACTATATAAAAGAGCCGAGTTCTGCCCTAATGAGATGGAAGAGTTGTTTAATAAATGAATCTATGTACAATTAGTATTGTCATCGCAATGAATGCATCGCAAATGCACATTGGAATCCATAATTACACTAAAACAAATATGCAGATCGACATACATACTTAATAACATAAAATTGAAAATATTTTAAGAAAAATACATTGGTCACCTTCAATGGAAAATGACAAATTTAGGAAGAGCAAAAACGCAAATTTCAATTCGAGATTTTAAATACATTTGAATTTGTTTTTGTGCGCTTTTTTTAAGCGGTATATGAAAAAGCGCTAAGAATTTTTCATCAGAATACTTTCAAACTTCATTAGCACAATCGTCAATTTTCCTGAAGTGTACTTTTCAGTCGATTGAAATGTCTAGTAATGTCATATAAGAACGTTCAATCATTTAACCAATTTATATTAAAAAAATCAAATAAAAACTTTTGTATTTTTAATTCAGAAGGGCCTAATTTCTTCAAATATATGTATTGACAATGAAACCACTGCACTATATATTCCCATGAAAACCATGTCCTTGCTCCTCCATAAGGGGAACCATGCACATGGTCACGTTCCTCAGATATGAGGGAAGTGAATTAATATCTTATATAAAAATAGAATAATATGTAATCGCTTCACGACTCGGTGAATAATATTGACAAACCGATTTAATCACTTCACACTCGGTGTCTTTTGAAGAAATCGGTCAAAACGAATCGATTTTTTTTATTGAATTTGTATCTATTTGTAATTTTAAAACAACATTTTTGTTCTTTTTTGATTATTTATTATAGAACTGGTTAAAATTAAATTTGAAATTATCAAAATTGTTGTTAAAAATCAACTTTTTTAATATTAATGCTGAGAATATTTTTCTAATATTTATTTCCCTGATGATCCTCATTTTTCTGATAACCTTTGAAGAAAAAAAAACATATATACATTTGAAATGTATCATTACTTACGTGAAAAAATAGTACACTATTTTATAATTTTTTTCGTACGCTATCCGTGTACTTGGGACCTAAGTAGCATCGCGTAAATCAGTAGAATGTGTGAACGCATCCCAGGTTTTTTTTATATGAAGATATCAAAGTTGAGCGAGGGCGGACATAACGCCAAGTGATCGCGCGCACTGGTGAGCGCGCGGATCTAACGCCAAAGAAGATTTGCGCTCACCAGTGAGCGCGCGGGTGTGAAGTGGTTAAAACTTAAGAAAAATAAAACGCTTAGGTCATTTAACCAGTTCCGTGCCATGAGTACAATGGTGTACGCTATGCGGAGTGGTCACCATTCCCAAATGGATTTTTATTCTATAACAGGGGTTAGCAACCTTTTTTTACAACGGGACATTTACAAATTTAAAAATGTTGCGCGGGCCGCACGTTAAAAAAATTTAATAAAACAAAAAAATAAAGAACTCAATGTATCTAAAAAAAAAAAACAACAAAAAAAAAATATAAAATTACATAAAAAAATACTATAAAAAAAACGGCGAAAGATTTATAAGAAAAAAGTTAATTTAATGAGAAATTTGGCATTGCTTCTTTGCCATCAATTGGTCTATATTTGCTGATATAGAAGACACAGCAACTCGTACGCAGCTTTCTAAACGTACATCATTTAATCTCGATCGATGATCGCTTTAATTATTTTCATTGCGGGAAAATACCTGTTCGCAAACATAAGTACTTAATCGCCCAATCGTGGGAATTTTTCTAAATTCATGTAATTTTGATAGAAATTATGTATGTCAACATTGTACAATTTATTTCTTAAATCCGTGTCGTTTTGTAAATCTATTAATTCCATTTATAACTCATCTGAACTGTTTCCACTTCTATATTAAATTCTGAAGAAAATATATTAAAAGTAGGAGCGGTTTTTTCTGATCTTAATATTTTAAATCGCGACTGAAATTCCGTTATTAATTTTTCTAAATGCTGGGCATATTTTTGGGTTTCTGAAGGATTTTCTTGTCTTAGATGTGTAAAATGTGACATGTTGTTTGATAAGTTTTAACAACATTAAATAACGTTCCAGCGACTCCCACGTTCATGCTTGTCATCACTGGAGCCCCATCGGTTGATATGCCGACAATTTTATCCAATGGAATTGATAATTTTTCCAATATCGATTTTAATTCAGTACAAAGGTCTTTACTTGATGTAGTTCCTTTCATTGGAATCAATGAACCCAGTTCTTCAGTTATATTAAAATTTGAATCGATTCCTCTTAGAAATATCGCTGGTTGGGATTTGTTACTGATGTCACAGCTTTCATCAAGTGCCAAGGAACACCATTGAAATTGTTTATTGCGTTCACTTAAAGTTGCAATTATGTTTTCGCACAGGTCTTCAATTCTTCTTCCAATTGTAAATTCGGACAAACTGATTTTGGAAATAATGTCCTTTTATCAGAAAAGCTATCTCTGCAAACAGCAGTTAAATTATCTCCATAATCATCTCAAATCTCATCAAGCAAATGGTTTATCTTTTTAGCTAAAATTGACTAACAGCATTACTAGCTTTCACTGCTAAATCTGATGAAAAACTTTGAACTTTGAATATGTTTCTGTCGCTGTAATTTTTTCGAATTGATTTACCTTATCCTTTCGAATTCGGCCTTGAATGCTTTTATAATATGTTTCCATGCCTTTGTCCTCATAATGCCGTTTAATATTATATTCTTTTAAGACTGATATCAATCTGAGCATAAAAGGCAAACAGCTTTTATCTTTTAACCAGGAGTAAAAAATAATCTAATTTCCATTTTTTTCATTAAAACTAGATTTTCATTCCACCCTTTTCTTTTTTTTTTTGTTTGCTGGTAGGACATATTTAAATCAAATATTATATATATATATATATATATATATATATATATATATATGTATATATATATATATATATATATATATATATATATATATATATTATATCATCATCATCATCATCATTTGCCAGCCACAAGGCTCTCACTCGCTGAGGGCATGGGCCTTACCAAACTCTCGAATGGTAGTCGAGGTCAAAGGAACCTGAGTTTCACACGTGACGTGAGGTGAGGGCTCCCCTTTCGTGTCCATACCACAGGTACCCAAGCCGTCTTGGTATGCGGCTTTTTGTAAAGAGTTTTCCTCTCTTGGCCATTGCTGGCATTGGACGGACATCTTCTACCTTGTTGGTATCGGTTTTTACCCTCTCGACTGTGTCCAGGCAAGTAGGAGGGGGTTTGCCTCGGTATTCGTTTGTTCTCTTCTCTAAGGCGTTATCTGCTTTTAACGAGTCACGAGTGACGAGTAGCGAGCGACCACACACGCACACCTATATAGATATACACAGGCATACATATGCACATCTGCTCAAAACGAGTCTCAAGTAGCCGGTCGCAAGTGATTATTAGCCCTGTCGCGCAATAGCAATCCTTTCATCATGGGAAAGACCTCCTCAGAGAGGGGTCCCCTAGAAAGAAGGAAGAGGAGCGAAAGTATCGAGACTAGACCGATTGTTGGTCAACAGCTTAGGGTTTTCCTTCCCAGGGTATACTGGCTCTGTGGTGAGAAATCCGTTAGAGACCAGATTTATTTATGCACACAAGGATGTGTGTACACCAACATCTACATATTTTTGCACTGTTTTGTTGGGTATTAATCAAGTTCAATTGGGCCTCTAGTCAACTCTATGCAGGGTTATGTTGGCTGTAATATAAAAAAAATGTAATGAGAAGCAGACCATCAGTTTTAATGGTATGGTAGATAGTTGTTTTTCATTTCCGAAAATTTATTGGTGGCTACCCCCCCCCCGGTAGGGGTTAGGAGGTGATAAATAGATATTCTGAATCCCTGTGTAATTCGTTGGAAAGTTATAGGTGGTGGCCACTTATTGGATAGTTTAAGATTTTAGTATGGGATCTCGCCGTCGCAGAAAGATTTAAGACACCTCACTATTTGTTGGCGAGCTAGTCGCCTTTGTCTGTGATCGGCTCTGAAGGCAATCAAAATATTCCAAAGTAATTAACACGATACAAGCAAAATAACGATATAAATTGGGGATGCATAAAACCGTTAATTGTGGGTGGGTAATCGTTTGGATTGACTTATCAGGTCGTTGTTATTCATTCCGTCTTCGCGGCTATGATGGTGCCGCCGGGCGAAGGAGTGGGGGATAAACTGATATCAACCCCGCCCGCGATGCACAAAACACTTTTTATTCGCGGTCTCGTATGATGTTGCAAAGAGAACAATGATTTTTTCTAAACAGCTTTATCTTTAACCAGAGTGAAAAAATAATCTAATTTCCATTTTTCATTAAAACTTCGATTTTCATTCCCAACGTTCCTTTTTTTTGGTTGCTGGTAGGACATATTTGCAACTATAACAATATATATATATAATGTGATATCCGCTCTAGATTAATGGTTACGAAATTCAATGACGTATTGTACATATTGATATCAATTTAAATATTTAAATTTGGTTCATGGTGTTATCGAAAATTTTGACTGCGTAAGAATGAAAATTACAACATCAAATATAATTTATCAATCTACTTAATAACGGTTATATAATATGAATATTAACTAATCCCATCTTATTTAGTGGTAGTTATTGTTATTTATTGGTATTTATTTGTATTTATTGGTATTTATTTGTATTTATTGGTATTTATTGGTATTTACTAGTATTTATTAGTATTTACTAGTATTTATTGGTATTTATTGGTATTTATTAGTATTTATTGTTATTTATTGATATTTTTTGTTATTTATTGGTATTTATTGTTGTTTATTGGTATTTATTGTTACTTATTGTTATTTATTGGTATTTATTGTTGTTTATTGGTATTTATTGGTATTTATTTGTATTTATTGGTACTTAATGGTATTTACTAGTATTTATTGGTATTTATTGGTATTTATTGGTATTTATTTGTATTTATTGGTATTTAATGGTATTTACTAGTATTTATTGGTATTTATTGTTATTTATTGTTATTTATTGTTATTTATTGTTAATTATTGTTATTTATTGTTATTTATTGTTATTTATTGTTATTTGACTCGGACATCAGTTGCAGCAAAGTAGCTACGCGTTTCACATTAAATACAATAAATGACGGCTTGGGATTGGCTGATAAATTAGAACATTTTTTTCAAGAAGTTCAATAGGGAATTACAACAGATCTTGGCCCCTTATAACGATATACGCGAGATTTATACGCTAAAAGCAGACAATTACTTATTACAGAATTTTGAAAGGCTAAATGATTAATGCAATTTACAATTAATTGGATAAAAGATAAGTTAGAAACGAATGTAACTATTCAGAATGTACATTTACAAATTAGAAAAAGTAATGGGATTTTTTTGCGAAACATCCAAAAAATCTGTGAGAAAATCAAGTTTTGAGATAAGAGAAAACAATTTAGGGATAGAACTTGGAAAAATATAAAATGTAATTCTAATTGGGCAAATTGAAAATCCACATGTTTATGCAGGAATACCATGTAAATTTACCACTTATTTCAGTGTGATGCGACATTACTATGACAATGCCAATTAATTAAATTTACTGCAAAATATATAATTATCACGCATTCGGGAGAACTTTGGCGAAGATGGCCAGATTTATTTCCATTAGGACGGTGCACCTCCACACTATCATCGTAATATCTTGATTACACCAAGAAGTCCCATAGCCATAGAAGGCCCGCAGGCCGCGGGTTGCTCACCCCTGTTCTATAACATGTTGTAGTGACATCTATTAGGGATATTATTACATACTAAAAATCATAAATACAAAAAAAAATACAAACTAAAAAAGGGATTACAATTTCCATGACACTGAACCGGTTAAAAACGCTTCGCCGGTCAGTGTTTTACCTATGATTCGCTACCACTGCAATATATATCGTCAATTATCGTCCTTCAAAGTGCTTACATACCCCTAGACCAGAGATGAGCAACCCGCGGCTACAATTTTTTGTGCGGCCCTTCAAATATTTTACATTTTGACTGATAGCGATCATTGATCGAGATTAAATTATGTACGATTTTGTCGTCTATATCTGCAAATATATACCAATTAATGGCAAAGAAGCTACGCCAAATTTGTCATTAACCTAGTCGTGCCGATGGAGTCTATTTAGGACTCTTAGTTTTTGATTTTTAATGATTGAAATTGACGAAAATATTAAATAGAAAAAGTAGATCTCATTTATGGTGATAAATAATGTTTTATTGGCTTTCAAACGTATTGAAGTCTAAATTCGAACAACATCCGGGGAAGTAAATGCATCTGTCTTCAATAAAAACGATACTGCTTTTAATTATCTCTCATTTTAAAATAATAACATTTCGAAATTTTAAAATATGACGATTCGATAGAAAACCCTCTTTTCAGATTCTCTTTTTTGTTTTAATCAGTTATAATATCGCATGGGTGGCCAAACTTTTAACCACTGAAAGCGACCTGCTTTGGAAATTTTTGAAAAGTAGTCATTTAAAGCAAAAAATAAATTTATATTGAAAATAAATATAGATAATACTAATACCAATTCAATATCAAGTTATTTTAAAAACATTAATTAATGATGTCTTCACACAATTATAAAATTTCTTTTAAATTTTGATATTTCTTCTATTTTTATTTCGTTATCGAGTGGAAATGACATGAAAAGTAGTATATCCTCTATTTGTCATATAGCTTTAAAGCTTTCCACTCTATCCACTTTTAGCCGAATCTATGAGTTACTCTTGTAATAAATTTATTTTTAATTTATTTAAAGAGATATTTATTGGGAAAATGAATAAGGATCATCTATGGTTTGAACTGATATTCAATTTAAAAAAAAGACATTGTTTTTTTTAAATTAAATAAAAAACTTGGTTTAAGTTGTTTGCTAAAAAAATCTTTTGGACCAATACGTCCGACCTGAGGCGTTTCTCACGTGGAAAACTAGAGAGACCGTTTGTCCAGGCTTGGTTGTGCAATGTTGTGCCATGTTTAAAGTTTGTTTCCATTTTATTTAAGTCTTTATTGAACACTTGTTCAATCGTTTATATTGATATTTAAAAACATTGTTTAAACTAAAATTTCATAAATACAGATATTTTTAATATTGTGTATTAGATTAATAGTTATGGCTTATCAATAATAGCAATCTACATCTTTTTACGTCTTTTTTTATCAGCTATCAACATATTAAAAACTGAAAATTCAATACTGAATACGACTGCTATCGATACTGAAACCGTTTTGTAAAACCTTAAAGTAAATTTCCACTTTCCAGTTGGGAAAAGTGGCGGAAAGAATTTTGGATCTCCTACCAGATCGGTGACAATCAACCAACCCATCTAAAAACAATAGAAACATATCAATAAAAAAATTGGAAATAAAATAAATGGCTGAAAATTTTAAACTTTACCGGTATGGGGCATTGTTTTGGAAGATTTGAAAACGGCCGCATTAACGGAACTATAAATTTTTCTTTTGTTAACATATCACACAAGGGCAACTCAAAATATATGATGCTTTCCTTGAATTGATTATTTTTCCACTCGTATGATTTAAACCGCACCTAGAAGTTGTATAGAAACAAAGTGTATTATTATAATTAGTGTGATAACTGTATAAATACAAAATAAAAAATAAATTAACTGTCAAATCATCACTTCTAGGTTTTAAGAGATATCCCTTCAAACTCATGGTATAAGGTGTGGTTCTGTTAAATTTTCGAGTTTTTGAGGAACAGTTAACTGCAATATCCTTATGACAATGTATTGTGGAACGATGAATAACAAATCTTAGAATTTGCTTAAATACATAAATATTTAGAAACAGATTAATATATACATAAATATACATTCTAACACAGTCAAGATAACATTAGAGATCGTGTATGTACTTTTCCAACTATGCTGCTAACTAGTGTTACTAAAACGATTGCTAGAAATGTTCTCATCGTAGTTCCACGCTCGTGCGATGCTGGGTTGACTGACGATGGTATGTGACGATTTGCATATTTTAACAGTGGTATTTAATGGCACAGAGAATCTCGAATGCGAATCTCGAATATGCGAATCTCGAGAGTCATTATTGGGGATTTAGGTTTGCGAATATTCAATTAAACATCGTTAACATTAATGAATCAAAAATGAATTACCATATGCATTAATAATAACAATGACTAAGAGCCGAGTGCCGCCCTAATGAGATGGCTGAGTTGTTAAATAAATTAATCTATCTACAATTAGTATTGTAATCGCAACGAATGCATCGAAGATACAAATATTTATTTTGTCAATATCCCATGTGATAAAAAATTATTACAATACGTCCACTGTAATCATTTGCATAATGATATGAAAACAAATATACAGATCAACATGCATATTAATACTTAATAACATAAAATTGAAAATATTTAAAAAAAAAATACATTGGACACCTTCAATGAAAAATGACAAATTTATGAAGAGCAAAAGGAAAAATTTTAATTCGAGATTTTAAACACATTCGAATCTGTTTTTGTGCGCTCTTTTCCTTGGAATTCTTTTTTTAAGCGGTATATGAAAAGGCGTCAAAAATTTTTTCATCACAATACTTTCAAACTTCTTTAACACAATCGTCACATTTCGCCGAAGTGTACTATTCAGTCGATTGAAATGCCTAGTGATGTCATATAAGAACGTTCAATCATTTAAGCAATTTATATTAGAAAATTCCAATAAAAACTATTGTATTTTTAATTCAGAAGGGGCCTAATTTCTTTAAATATATTGACAAACCGATTTAAAACTTAAGAAAAGTAAAACGCTTAGGTCATTTAAAAACTGCAATATATATTCAATATATATCGTCAATTATAGTCCTTCAAAGTGCTTACATACCCCTAGACCAGGGATAAGCATCCGCGGCAAGTGGGCCGCATGCGGCCCGCCACAGTTTCTTGTGCGACCCTTCAAAGATTTTACATTTTGACTCAAAGCGATCATTTGTTTAAAATCAATGCTGCACTTTTATAATATACGACGGTCTGCTTTAACATCCCTCGCCATCATAAATATTAAATACCGAAATAACGGGATGTTACAGTTAGGAAACATACCGGCTAGGCCAGGGGTCGGCAAAGTGGGGTTCTTTGGCCCTTTAAGTGCGGCTTTGGCTTAAAAAAATTGCTTGATTAAAAAAACAAGAAAATATGGAGTTCTAAATTTGAACGTCTTTGTATTGGTTCGGAAATATTGGAGAAAAACAAATGTGAGCTTTCGTCAATGTCTGTAGAAACCCATGCTTTAGAACAGGGGTGAGCAACCCGCGGCCCGCGGGCCGCATGCGGCCCGCGAGGCTCTCTCGTGCGGCCCGCCGCGCTTTCTCGTGAAACCCATTTTTACTTTTAAAAATTTTGATTTTTAAAAATTCCTGGTGTCCCGCAACCTAATTGTACCTTAAGCTTGTTAATTTTTTACTATTTTTTTAAAATGATGCTAAAATCATTGATAGGCAATGATATCGTGCTTTATTTATGTGATT
>JAGXCT010032726.1:0-20085 GCA_022495035.1 Philopotamus ludificatus
ATTAGGTAAATCTAAAATGCCTTTCTTATAAAATTCTGCAGGTTTAGAATCGAAAGAGTCTGAAAGAGCCGATTTTATTTCATCTTTTGATTTAAAAAAAATCTCTAAAATAATGCTCCGATGAGCGAAAAATCTGATGGAGCCAGTCTGGAGAATAAGCTGGATGCAATAGATCTGTCAAACCTAATGTTGAGACTCTTCTTTCTCCTTTAGTAACTCACAGATAATGCGCCTCATGTGTTTCTTTCTCTCAGTCAACACTTGGGGGACTCAAACGACTTCTTTTTTAATCTTCCCCATTTTTTTCTGGTATCTTTGAGTTGACGACCATGAAGTACCGGCTTGGCTCTATAATTCTTCGATACTGAGAGTCATATTATTTCAACCTCTTCTTTCAGGACTGCTTCATTCATTTCATGGGGACGTCCGCTTTTAGGCTAATTTTTTAAATCAATATTGCCTGGTTTAAATTTTTTAACATAAACATCGCAAATATTTTTTGTTGCCTCCGTTGCGTTTTATTTGCCGTGAAACTGAAACAGCATACAGCTGCGCAAATGTTCTTCCGAAGGACACGTCTCGGTCATTATTAAAGGAAGACGTAAAAAAAAAGTTTCTACGTAAAACGATGATTGGAGACTTCTCACGAATCACAAAATATTTACACACATCTTTCTTAATCAAAGGACGGAAGAAAATTAATATGAAACTATGCTTTCCAAAAATACGACATTACATTTGGGTCCGGATGGGATGTTTGAGTATGAGTCTGTTTCTGTTTCTGTCGGACGAAAGGCCATACAGATCCTGTAGTTGAGGCTCTTAACCGATAAATCACATTAAAATTCTATCAATTTCATTTCTAACGAAGGGCCATCTTTTAAAAAAATTTCGTCGATATAGCTAGATAGTTTTTCAATCACAAATTTATAAAAGGAGCTGAAACAAATTTTTCAAGCAGCTCTACTTTTTTAAAGTCACTAAACTGTTTTCGCAAGCTTGAAAGAAATTGGTCATGATTTTCTCCTTTGTAGATTTCACGATTTAATTCTTTTTCCAGATTCTCTTTCAAACATGGGAAATATGTAATTTCTCGACGACTAAGGTTGTGCTCCCAGAATGTAAGTTTGATGAAAAAAGACCTGTACTTTAGAGATCATTTTCCCACAAATGTTATCTTATCCCTAAAGTCGGACATTTAGTTCATTTAATTTTTTTGTAAAATCCACAAGAAAGTCAAAATACCGCAGCTACTACAAATTTTTAAGCTCTGAGTATGTTTCATCATTTTCCTTGAAAAATTTGACTATTGTAGGTAGAATTTTGTTAAATCGACGAAGAACATGTTTCATTTATTATCATAATATGCATCACAATTTCTTTAAAAAAAATCTTTTAATTGAATTTATGCTATTTAAATAATTATTAATTACAATTTTTCCATTTCCATTGTTGTCTGAAACGTTTCACGTTCCATTTATTTTGAAAGATGTATGGACTTAGACGAAAATTCTGAATTAAATATAAATAACTCTTATCAAACGTTAGTTTTGTATGTATAATTCTCAGTGGATTGTAGTTTTTATTGTATAATATTTTTTTAAACAATCTCAACATAATGGAACGGTTTTCCGTTTCATAGGAGTGCACTGTTATTTTTCCTCCTCCAGGGAACTTACGATTAGAACATACTATCCAGTTATTCTGTTTTCTTTTGGCATCAGGTTGCAGGATACGTAGTTTTCCATCCAATCGCATAGTCTGTTGTTGATTGCTTTCCATATCAAACAGTTTCGCCATAGGAACGAAAATAGTACAACTAGGACACCTCACACGTGTCGTACAGGGCTTATATATTATTTTTTTAGAAATATTAATAGTGCAAACATATATATTTAATGTTAGAAAGGTTTATACTGCTAATTTGATTTGGAGGACAAATAATGATTTTTCAGAAGGTTTAATAAGTTTTAAATATTGTAAAATCAAATATCTTATTTAAACATTTTTGGAAAAAAAGATAAGTTTTTTTAAATGTTTAATATTTCACTTTAATAATCATAATTTGATTCTAATTACCTCCAAGCTATGACGGGTACATTTGACGGGTATATTTTAGATAGAAATCTCTTAAATAAAATAGTTTTTTTATTAGTTTGTCATCAGATTAATTTAAATTATTATTAAATTAAATATATGAGGCGTTGTTTTTGATAGTAGTATAAGTCTATTTATTTTGTGAGATATTTAAAGGTTTGCGTTTGTATTAGCATACAAATATAACCTCAAATTCAGCATATTCTTCTAGAGAGATTTTAAAAGAAATGTGCGGGCAAAATAAGAATATTTTACATCCTTGAGAGTGTGATTTTGGATATTAACCCCTTGTGTGATTTTCCCGAATACAACTAGGGTAGGTATTTTGCTGACATAGTGATTTGCCCGAACTGAATTCGGGCACATCATACACGGAACTTTTTATAGTGACTTGCCCGAATCCAGCTCGGGTCATTCCTCCACCAGTCTAGAGAACGCATCGCGCACGTTGAGTGACACGTGTCGTAATTTGATCTTTCTAGAATAATTACCCACTTTTTTCAAAGAGGTTGACAACAGAAGTGGTTAAAGTTGATATCTATATGTAACCCAAACGTAAACTAACTAATATGAACTTATACTACTTTTGTGCAAATATTTGAAAGTAGACAGACGCATGTAAAAAACATCAAAAAATTTATTTTAAAATATTTATTTATCAATATACATAATTAACGAGGCGTGTTTATGTGTTTTCCGGTGTTTTCTCTATAAATTTGTCAAGAGTTAGAAACGAACCTAGATTTTTTTCACTTTCTCGCCGTTTTATAGATATTTTAAGAGATTTTATAATTCTTTTCTTTTCTTTACTGTTATATATGTGATTATTTTCATTACTATTATGTTTTTTTTGCGTGATTGGCGACCTGAGTTATTCCGTAATGCCAATCACGAATCGTCTTTATAAAAAAAAAAAAAAATGTTTGAGACCAAAATTAAATAAGTAAGTTATATTTGCTCCAACGATTGGTCTGGCGTATCTTGTAATACTATTCATTAGGAAATCGATGCCGAGGGTTTCTTCAGTTAGGGTCTGGAACAAAGGTGCTCCATTTCATCCAGAGTAATGTCCGGACCGTGAAAGGTGTCATAGTTCAGATTCCGGAGTATCATCCTCCTGTGAAAAAAATATATACATAATTTCTGGATCTCTCACCATAGAGCCAGTATACCCTGGGAAGGAAAACCCTAATCTGTTGACTAATAATTGGTCTGTTTCGATACTTTCGCTCCTTTTCCTTCTTTCTAGGGGAGGAGGTCTTTCCCATGATGAAACGATTGCTATTGCGCGACAGGGCTAATATCACTTGCGACCGGCTACTTGAGACTCGTTCTGGGCAGATGTGCATATGTATGCCTGTGTATATCTATATAGGTGTGTGAGTGTGTGTGTGTGGTCGCAGATAACGCCTTAGAGAAGAGAACAAACGAATACCGAGACAAACCCCCTCTTACTTGCCTGGACACAGTCGAGAGGATAAAATCCGATACCAACATGGTAGAAGATGTACGTCCAATGCCAGCAATGGCTAAGAGAGGGAAACTCTTTACAAAAAACCGCATACCAAGACGGCTCGGTACACCGCGTTATAGACACGAAAGGGTAGCTCTCACGTCACGTGTGAGACTCAGGTTCCTTTGGCCTCGAATACCATGCGAGAGTTTGGTAAGGTCCATGCCTTCAGCGAGTGAGAGCCTTGTGACTGGCAAATGATGATGATGATGATGAATTATGAAATATGTCATTGATATTGAAAATAAGCGTTTTAGGAAGGAGCGGTATTGGAGGGACTCTCGAACTCGTTATAGCAGGGAGCGTTATCGACAAAAATCATTAAAAATTAAACTGATTTTTTTAAAAATACGATGTAAAATTATCTTTATGGCAATAGAATACAAATACAGTCAAAGCCAAAGTAATTTTGTTACGGCAGAGCTCGTCGACCGTAGACAGTGCTAAATGCAAAATATGCAATGTACGGACGTGCAAACAATTCGCGGTTCGGTCGAAGGGGAATTTTTGCGGCGGGAATATTTTAACACCGAACTAGGTGGGTGATGGGAAATAGAGCGAAATTCCGCAAATATCCAAAGCCTACATTAATACAAATAAAGCGGCCAATAAACAAGGGACGCGCACCCAAGCACTCGTTAGAAAAGCGATACTTAAAAAATTGACTGGATAATTGATACCGTCCCTAATTCGATTTGTGGAGGGGGCAAAAATGAGGGGGGTGATTGTCGGCTTAATTCGATATGGCACATTGCGGCCGCGCCCGGTCGCAGTCCTACGTGCCATAATACAGTGCAGTCCGTGTTTGCGGTCGTTAGACTGTTTGTTTCGCCCGACCGCCGCTGAATTTTGTATTTGAACTGTAAATTTTGTATGTTGACCAAAAACGGACGCGAAAAACACTGGCCGTGTGCGAGTGTGTTTTTTTGGCCTGTACAGGATGGTTCAAAGCGCCGCCGTATAAAAACAAAACACTTAACGATCCGCTAATGCAGAAAACTCCTTATGGTTAAAATCCATCTATGATTGCCGCGATACGACAGTACGTATTTGGTATGCGGCCAATGGCAGGGGGAGAATGCGCAGTGGGGTGGGGGGGGTCCAATGGCACGGTGACCGAACTGCGGCGGTTGCAGCTACACTGTCACCAAAGATTTGGCGATCTAAGATAAATTTTAAACCATGTATAGTGAACTCTCGAATATTCACTAGTCAGTGTTATAGCTTGTAGGTAACATGCATATTATTTCAAAAAGTCAGTGGTTGCCAAACTCAATAAGGGTGGGTGTGAGCTACTTTCGGAAATTTAAATTGTTTGCAGAGCTGCTTTGATAATTTTATTTTTTTTGACTGTTAAATATATTCACATATCGAAGAATATATATAATACACCTAGTTAATAATATAAAATAAAATTACAAGACTGCTTAACCTTTTCGTGCCGATGAGGTATATTTGGGACCCCAAGTTATTGATTTTTGTTGAATAACCCTATTAATATAAATCCTACATCTCACTTTTTTATTTATTTAAAAAAGTCTAAAGAACAAATATTATAAATATTTGTTCGCGCTGTTGCCACGAGCGCAATGTTTTTTATCGTTCGCACTTGGTACTATGTGCAAGTGCGAGTAGAATCGTACTAGTAACACGTGCGGCGAGAACTCTGAGACGGCGCGCTTGACTCAGTCTGTGGTGGGACATCGCAGAGTTCGCTCGTCACTTATGCGTCATATTGATTAGTAAAAAAAATAAATTATGAAGCATATCATGAATAACTATTTTTATTCATAGAATAATCCATTTTTTTAGCATTTCTGATGAAAATATTGATGAAGAATTCAGCAATATCTGGGGTGCCTGGGGTTTATTTACTATTAAATGCATAGTAAATAGACCCTATCGGGCGACGTCGTTGGTTTGTAAGATATGTAACAGGAAGAGACCCATTACCTCCGAATGTTTTATATAATATATTTATTTCGGTAGTTAGGCGCGTTGGAATTAATTAATGTAATGCTATCCATCCTTCGTTAAAATGCCATTCATCCTTTGATTTGCAAATATGGCCAGTACGAAAATGTGGATACATGAAAGAAATAATTGCTTCATTAGAGTTTGGATTAAGAATTGGCTTAAAGAAGTGACATTATGTGGTAAAGATTGGATGAGAAGGAGCATTACCTTTTATTAGTATAGCTTTTTGTAACCAGATTAACACCTACTAGTGTAATAATATCTTACTCATAGATCATATTTAAGTTTGAACCAGTCTTCAATAATGTTTCTCTTCTGTGTACTATGCTAAGTACTTTTCTGGATGTATGTTATTATAATGCAAATTTGACTGTACAGAGGACCTTGGAGATTTAAGTCTCTGCGATAGTTCCTCGATGGTTAATAAAGGATCTGATTCGACCAGAGATCTCAATATGTCATCATCAAATTTTATATTAATTTTTTTACTCATAATTAAAGTTAAACAAAAGTTCAACAGTTCAGTTCAGTAAACAGGTTATAAAATACGCGATTTCTTTCGGGTTATGAATTTTTTTCTATGGTAACGCTGTCTTTTGATTTAATGACTGAAATGATGTACATTTATTGTTTAAGAGAATAAAAAAAAAACAATTTTAATCTCAGGGAACTTTTTTATCTGAATTCTATGATTTATTGAATATTTTTTGAATTGATGACCAAGTGTTCTTAGTCTTAGTTCTCAAATTAATATTTATTTATGCAACGCTATTTAAATTTCTAAAAAAAGGATTCTCTGTCTCGTTTATTCAGTCAATAGATCAGGGGTCGTATAAAAATTTTAAGACATATTAACTACTTATTCATAAAACAGACGGCGAAAACAGAGAATCAATTTGGAAATAAAATGAGGAAAAAGCTATGACTAGAGGTATCCAAGGGTTCGCAAGATTAGGAGAGAGAATCGTTGGTCAAATTGTCATCTTTATCAAAACAACAAGAGTAGGAGACGTAGGTATACAGGATTTTGATTAGGTAGTGCGAGTTTATATTAAGAACCTTAGCGAAGATGACCATCAAGATGTGGCAGAATAAACTTGAACTCGAAAAAAGACACTCTGAAAAAGATGAATCAAAGTTAGGTAACATTAATCGAGAAAAATGGATACTTGCTCGTCGCTCTTGTCAAGGTATGTGTCTTGATAGGTGTTGGATGAGGCCAGGGCTCTATAATAGAGCTGTTGCGAACATGATGGTTATTAAATATTATTAAATCTATAAAGCAAATCTCTTGGTTGAAGCTGATGAAGACACAATAAAGGCATTAATTGATGAAAACCGGCGAATAACAACTCGTGAGATCACTGAGTGATTAAATTTATCGAACTCGACCTTGATGATCATTTGAAACGCCTAGGTTTAATCTCAAAGCTCAACATATGGGTTTCTTATGTTCTTACGAAAAGAAATTTTTGCCGTCGCATAAACGTCTGTGATTTGCTTCTCAAACGTTAAGAAAATGATCCATTTTTGAAGCGCATATCATCACTGGGGACGAGAAATGGATCGTCTACAACAATTTTAAGCGCAAGAGATCATGGAGTTAAAATGATGAACCGGCTCAAAGCACTTTGAAAGCCGATATTCATAAAAAAAGGTGGGATTTCAAAGGGATCGTTTTTTTTAGCTTCTATCAGACAACACAACGATCAATTCAGAAGTGTACTGTCATAAACTGGACAAATTGAATGATTCACTTAAACAGAAAGGTCAGAATTGATCAATAGAAAAGGTGTAGTGTTCCACCAAGATAATGCGAGACCTCCATACAAGTTTGTTAACTCGCCAAAAGCTTTTACAGCTTGGATGGGATATACTGCAACACCCACCATATTCTCTAGATCTGGCACCTTCTGATTATTATTTTTTAGACTTAACATATTTATTCACTATAAGAAAATCGTCTAAAAATTAATTTTCCGAACAACCTGATATTATTTCGCGTATTTTTATCTGCGTTCCATTCGATGTGACGAAAAGCGGATAATCTGTCAAAATTCAAAATGGCGGACGCCATATTTTTCATGGCGTCGCGCTCGGGTGACTTTGCGCCATATCGCACGCGGCCATTATCGTAAAACATACACGTGACATACATCTTTTTTTATGTTTTCTGACATTTTTATCTTTTTATTGAGCGCAAACCCGTTGCATCAGTCGACCGGCTAGGGAAGTTCGGCAGCTGCGAGTCAACAGCGTGTCACACTCCGTATCGCTAACACAATATGTGCCATCGGGATCATATCGCGCTACTCGCCCGGCTTATCTTCCCCGGAAGGGATGTTTTTGGGAATTTTCGGCAGGCCATTGTTCGCTTTATAATTGATTAACAGTTGGATGGACCGGACACGGTATCCGCCGGCTCCAAGTGCTCGTGGCTCGCGCAGATAACACATCGAGAGGTGTGTTCGAGCGATACAATGTTAACGGGGTGGTCCAGGCGGCCAGGTCAATAACACCGAGTTATCGGACGGGTCAGCCAGAGTTGCATGTGTTTCCATGAATTATTCCAAGAATTTAATGCGGGAATGAGTGGGAGCCATATTTCGCGAATTATGTTCGGTTCGCGATTATTCTAGTACGTGATGCCTCGTCGGACCGGAGCGAGAGTCGCTAAACTTGCCGGCGGCAATTAATCTCGGATGTATACGGCGTCATATGATATTTATACATTTAATTTGAATTAATTATTACTATTCAGTCGCACGATTTGCTGGCGAAATGACGTAGAAACTGTAAAGTTTTATTTAAATTAAATTCCGCCACTGTTTGCTGCGGTTATTCATTAATTATTGGCGCAACAAGAACATTGTGCTGCCATCTATTGGTACTAAGTTTATGTTTTAATTAAATTAATAATAGACAGTCTTTAATTTAGGTATACCTATTTTTATGTATTGAATTTCAGGGGTTCTATACCATGTGCAGACATGCATTCTCATGTCATAACACTCGCGAAAGCTTTTCTCTCGGGAATACGCAATTCGAATCGTACCGCTCTCGTACACTTCGTCACACCTGTCGGCTCCCATCTCGTCTAATCAAATTCAGTTTGTCTTCGTCGGGTAACGTTCTTGTACAATCTTCTTGATTTTGCCTTGTTCAGCTGAGCAAGCTTCAACTTCATCGAGAAGAGCGGTTTTCGCGCGATATTACTGCAGCATAACTCCGGCAGTCTTCTAAAGATTGCTCAAATTATTAAACAATGCATGTAAAATAATAGTTGTTTAATAATATTAGCAAAATATGGATTTTATTAAAATAAAATAAAATCATTTACAGGGATATACTGATCTTTGGGTTTATCAGATGAATCAGATGAAATCAATATTGCTTTTCGTCCTTTTGTCTTTAATTAATTTTATTATTTAATTAAATTAGCCGAAAAAATACTATTTAGGCAAAAAATCACTTATCTTACTTTATTTTTTATAATCTTTAAAAAAAATGTACTTATTCTTCAGGTACCTTGTTCATTTTCAGACGTAATTGATGTATATGTCCTTATTTTGTCTCAATATAATCTGTAAGAGCCACGATAACCTCTTTCTTCCCGACCACAGTTTACCTCTAATTTTTTCTCCATGATGGTTTGCAGGCGATACTTTGGTCCACGATTGATGTGCCAAATTTTACGTTTTCGAAGATTTGTTTGGAAAAGAGGTAGATAATGAATTGCATCTATGTCATTGTTTGCTTAAAAGTCGTTAGTTAAGTGTTCCTCCTTTCACAAAATTAATTCACAATTTTTTATCCAAAATTATGTAACTAGCTGTGTTTTTGAAGCAAGTGTCTGATGATGGATAGTAAACGAATTCCTTTGATCTTTGAAGCTTGCGCTTTAACACAATCTTGAAACCCTGATTTTCTTCCTACTATAGCTGGTGATTCATCTGTAGAGCCCCCACATACATTAATTCACAAAAGATTTTCTAATTTAAAGAAAATTTAAACATTTTCCTAAATATCTGTGTCCTTTGTGTTTATTTCAAGATGATAATAAAACAAAAACTCTACTTTAAATAAATGGGAGTAAACAAATTTTGATTAATCAAGTTCAATCGAAAATAAACCTAATGCTGCAGACTTGATCTTCTGCTTAGCCTGATCTTTGATGCAAATTTGCTGTCATTGATCCTTTGGATAGGGTTGTTCGACTGTGAAACTGATGCAAGGTTCTTTTCTATTCCTTTTCTACCATTCCCAGAACACAAGAAACCTAAAACTCCTAAATTGACCCTCTGAAACTCCCGACCAGGAAGGAATTCCCCTGTATTAGGTCATCATGAAAGATATCTATAATTTTTTTCCCAATACTAAATTTTTTTCAGGTCAAAATAAAATAAAATCGCATGCATTATTAACAACTAACATCCACTTCTCCTGCAAGTTTTCTCTTCTTTTTATATAAAAAACTAGATCGTTTCGACTGAAAATATGAATCCAAAATGAGATTTAATTCAATTTTTTTTTTGGCTTTTAACCCTTTGATAAGTGAGTTATTCTTTGGGCTATTTTTGTGATGTGTGTTTTGATTATAAATAAAACAATTTCAGAAGTTCGAATTTTGGATTCATCCCATTCTTTACTTGATAAAGATTAAAGTCATGTTTAATAGCCGGAAAAAAATATTAATGCGATCTGAATATGGACCCTATTAGGTGACTTATTTATGTAACATTTTATGTATGGCGCAATGTAGAAATAACTTTATTTTGCTTTACAATACATAATGATTCTGGGAAGTGCCAAAGGAATTGCTGTTAGTCGCATTTTGAGGACAGACACGGTTTCTTTTTCAAGCGTTTTACGCAAGATTTATTTTCGCAATGTAAATATTTGTTTATTTATTATTAAATATATGATTAAATTAAAATAATTGTCATATATTATTAAATATATTATAATATGTTATAATATTTTATATAATAAATTTAAAGCATGACATTAAATATCAAAATAGGCAGTAATCAGTTGATGGTAAATTTTACTGGAGCTTCTATTAACAGTTTTCCAGTAATTAAGTCGTAACCTAGAGCCCTCTTTTGTATTCAGACATTTCTTTATTATCACTTTCAGCCTCCCAAGTGATTAGTTCATTGATCTGGTAGAGGTCAAGCTTTGTATGTAATTCCGTATATTAGAGTTTTTTTGTTCAATTAAGGCTATTTTTACTTCCTTGAAAACTCGGGCTAGCTTGTGTCTGTCCACTGAAGATCTAATTGTTTGCTAGGACTTTCGATGGCTCCTTTTTTGGACAATCTATATTTTAATGTGTGTCGTCGTTTTTCATAGATTGAATCCTTCCGTTTTCAGGAAAATATTGAGTATTAACCCCTTGTGTGATTTGCCGAATACAACTCGGGTAGGTATTTTGCTGACACAGTGATTTGCCCGAACTGGATTCGGGCACATCGTACACGAAACTTTTAATAGTGATTTGCCCGAATCCAGCTCGGGTCATTCCCCCACCATTCTAGAGAACGCATCGCGCGCGTTGGGTGACGCGTGTCGTAATTTGATCTTTCGAGAACAATTACTCACTTTTTTCCAAGAGGTTGACCACAGAAGTGGTTAAAGCAACATTAGAGCGTTTTTGTAGTCATCCCAAGTTGTTTTTTTTTGTATTTTTTAAAAAACGATCAATTTGTTCAATGAATGTTAAATGACAAGACTTTTTCCATCATTGGAATATCGATCGTCGATTTTTAACATCTACATCATAATATTATTATACAAAGATAATATTAATATACAGGTGGCCCAGAAATCACAACACCATTTAAAATTCAAATAACTTTCTACAATTAGTTTTTTTTTAAAAATTGATCCCAGACTATTAAAGCTATATCCTTGGAAATTAATTATAGAGAAAATCACTACTAAGAATTTTATATAGAAAACAAACGATCAATTTACTACACTTCGTCATTTTGGGGTCAGAAAACCACCACATAAACAAACTATACTTCGTTTATTCTGGCGGTTTCAAATTCAGGAGTCTGTGAGTGATTTACCACGTGCTAGGAGGCCAGGTTTAGGGAGGTCACATGACAACATTCAGCGTATACGCCGAAGCATTAAAGAAGAGCCTTAGATGTCAACTCGAAGGCGGTCCCAGCAGTTGAAGATGTCCCGAACCTCGCTCCAAAGGATTCAAAGGATTCTTCATGTCTATCCGTATAAGAGACAGCTAGTGTAGGAACTGAAGCCAGCAGATTATTGGAATAGATTAGCGTATGCTGTCTAGATCCAAGAATTGGCAAGGCAAGAAGCTGATTTCATTATGGGTGACGAGACCCCCTTCCACCTAAACGTATTTGTTAACAAATAAAATATGCGATTCTGGGGGAGAGAAAATCCAAGAATAGTCCACCAATGTAGTTTACATCCCATAAAAGTAACAGTTTGGTGTGATATAACTGCTGGAAGGATTCTTTGAAGATGAGGCAGAAAACGCACTAAACGTCACTTGCGAAAGGTATCAAGAAATGCTGAAGAATTTCGTACATGTTGCAGTCTTGGATACACCAGAGGTAGAGGTATGGTGAAGATGGTGCTACTACCCTCTTACAACTGACGACTAAACTCTTAAGACAAATTTTTGGGAGAAGGATAATTTCGCGAAATTCTGAAATTACTTGGCCGCCACGCTCACCTAACTTAACTGCTTCAAGATTCTTACTGTGGGGGTATTTGAAAAACAAAATATACTGTAACAATCCTCAAACCATTCAGCAATTTAAGGCCAACATCCGTGAATAAATTGAAGGAATAAGCCAAGAAACATTAGGACAAATAAAAATTATTTCCAAAAAGTGTTTTTTCTGTTTATGAAATAATAAAAGTGAATTATTAGTGACTCTTGGGCCAACCTGTATTAAGAGTAAAATAGTATTAAAAATAAAATTAGAAAAAACTATTTTGTATCAGTATAATTGATCCACATATTGACCATCAGATGGACATGATCAGCCCATGGCAAAGCTCTGCATATAAGTAATATGGTTGGATGTCGCTGGGTAAACAGTTCCAGGGCTTATCGTCCGTGCACGGGGGTATAATCAGGAACTTCGCATTGTGGAAGCCCTGTTGTTGTCAAACAGATGCTACGAGCCACAGTTTGCATCGGATAATAACGCGATTTGCTTCACAATCGAACAGACATATCCAACGCAAACAGGATCTATCTGAACTCGGTTAGAATATTAAAAAAATATTTTGCATATTCTACAGAACGTTTATATTATATTTATCTGATTTTTGCATTATTATTTAAGTAAAATGTGAGATTTCCGTATGTTGTGTTAGCAGATACGAATCCCACATGAATATGATTTTGCGAGCGGCAAAATTCAATTTGTTGGAAATTCAATAATTTGCATACGTTTCAAAGATGACATCAGAATACGGTTTGGCGCTTGAAGGCAATTAGCTTTTGGTGTCGTGACTTGTTTCCAAAACTACCGTTTCCCGTACACATGTCAGACATGTTAATTAATCGAATTAATCAAACAGACATTAAGGACGATATTTGCATGTGTTACACGTCAACATAATATCAGGTGGTGCGTGGTGGGGTGTAGATCCTTGCCGGATTTTCCGCCGACGATAATTAACCCCCAGACGACATAATCAAAGTATTTTTGACAATGATCATATCTGGCGCTACATTTCAGCTCGGTCTGATACTTACATTAATTAAATATCCGCTTTATTTAATTAAAGTTCATAAACGAAAACGCCGGTTCCACTGTGGATGTAAACGAAATGTTCTCGTGCACATATATCTGTACACGTATAGTGCCCTCGGAAAAATGTTTGTCGGATAATATTTTGAACAAGGTAAGTTTCCACCAATTAAAATGTAGAGATTTTTCCTTGGGAAAATAACCGCGAGGCTTCGTTTGCTGGATGTTAATCGACTCAGCTGCAGGTAGCCCCGAGCCTCGGCCGCTAACAAGCACCGCATGAAAACACTCGCTGTTCCATCTATTTAAAAATAATTTTATATATTTTATGGCGTTTCCGGATAGCTGGGCTGACGTAGGATTTTCTTCGTATTTTTTTTGAATTTTTAAAACGTTCAATTAGTCCGAAAATCGCGGCTGAAACTCTGCGAATATTAAAATTTACTCGGTGCTCGACTCGTATTATAATTATACATAATTATGGCCTCTTTTCAGAAAAAATGCTCGATTCAATCTGAAATACGTATTAATATGATTACGGAATACGTTTCTTTAACATACTTTTTTCGTATTAAAATTATGTAAAAATCTTAATACATATATTAATATATAAGAGATTCTAGGTAAAAAAAAACATCTAGACATATCTACAATTATTTAAAAATGTACATACTATGTATATGTATTATGAATGTACAACTTTTTTATAAAATAGAATGAGGTATCTAATTTGATTTGAAAACGTCCAATTTGATTTGTAAAACGTCCAATTGATTTGCAAAACGTCCAATTTGATTTGGTAAACCGTCCAATTTGATTTGTAAAACGTCCAATTTGAAGTGTAAAACCTGTATTATTTCCATATTTTTAAGTTTATCATTTTAATTTTTTGTATTATTATATATATATTGATCTGTAAAAAACATCAACCCACTTATGATCATTGTGTTGCCGAATGTTAAAATACTGTAATTTATACAAACCACTCCACAAATCAATCAACTATTTTTCGCGACACCAGTCTCCGAATCTGAATCAACTATAGATTTAATCATTTTTGTAAAAAATGTAGAAAACACTCACTTTTAAACAAGTTTGTTAATATAAATTTAATAGTTTTGTTATAAATAATATTAATTTATTTAATTCTGAATCCAATAGCTGCCATAAATATTTCACTGCTGTTTTCCAGGATTGTAATTTTTTTTATTCACAAATGGTTCGCAAACGCTTTTCATTAGATCTTTATTAAAAATCAGTTCAATACTATAATCAGAGGAAAAACTATAGAATATTTATTGTATTAGTAAATGAGTGAGATAAAAGTGTTTTTTTTAGGTAATTTTTTTTACTATGCATACATGTTTTCCCTTTTCTTGGGCAGTTTGAGAGTTTCATCTATTTTTTTTTCAGTCAATAATGTTGGTTTAACAGACTCGCTGAGGAATTAATTTTCACTTTCATGGTCTGATTCAGACTTTAAACCTTGCCATCGTAAAAAAACAATTATTTTTCGGTTATTACCTCTTCAGTAAACTCTTCTTGAAAACATTATTATTTATGTCTTCAAATCCATTTTCCAATGAATTTAATAAATTATGTTTAATTCGAATTTTACGTATTAAAAAACATTTTTTCCGCACCTGTGCAAAAAATAGCGCGTAAATCAGAGGATCAGTATATATACTCAGGCTTAACGATTTATCTAATTTTCTAGGCACTACTATAACGCAATTGTCGGTATGGAGTTTAACTTCTGAAACGATTCTATCGCTATCTTCCCAATGTTGGCATAATAGTGATAATTGGTTGGAAAATATAATCAGTTATGGCAATTGGGCTTATACAGCCCGGAAAATTTAAAAGAAAGTTATTATTTTATTACGGAGTGAAATTTTACACATCATGTATAAACATCATTTTTTTTGACAGTTAATTAGTAAATATGAATTATGTATACTTGATCCATGTAGATATGAAACCGTGAAAAAAAATAATAAGGTTAATTTTTCATGTGTTAATATTTCATACTTCGTTCTCTTCATTTTCGTTCCACTTAAAAAATTACAATTTTTCACTATGAACTTTTACAAGACGCTATTAATTTTTCAGAATAATTTTCCGCTCTCCCATCCTCTCGGTTTCCTCTTTTCCTCATCCTCTTATGACATCATTAGTAATGCATCTAATTTTATATCTTGTTCCCCATTCATGTAACCGGAGCACTCTCGCGACAAAAGAAACTTACACAATAGACCCGAATGAAAGACAACTAATAGATCCGCCGAGTTCTATGGATCGCTTATCTACATTTTTACGTGGATCGAATGAATATTTCAGAACACTTTCGTGTATTATATCCGAAAATAGGATAATTGAACGGGATACGAATGCAGCAGTCGCCATGGAGTATATCTTTTCTTTTGATACAAAGCCAGACATTGTGGTTGACGTTCTTTGTGCATTTACAATTGTGCAGTTGATGCGGCAAAAGTGGTATCTGCTATTTGCGAAATGAACATGCGATGTCTCAAATTGCTACATATAAAGATATACGTTTTTAAAAGCTTGATAGATTATAAATGGAGACGGTGAAAGAATATCCATTAAAAAAATAATATATATTGAAATTATTAGATGGATTTACCATTCTTTTATTAGTTGAATATGTGTTCTATTTATTTATATTATTTAAGATACTAATAGTTAATTATAAGATCTGTTTTGGTCTTTTTCATTATTTATTATTTATTAAGTCTAAAAAGGAGAATATTAAATAAAATTCTTTTAAAATGCAATAATTAATTCACGTATTAAAATAATCTATATCTCCAAAATCATTTTTTTATAATTAGAATATACATTTAATATCGCAACTTATTGTAATAAAAATTGTAGTGGCAAAAATTACAATATTTAAATACAAACTTTCTCCTGCTCCTTCGGAATGGAGCTTTTAAAGCTTACACTTAAATATTTGGTCGTTGGTTAAAAGTCTATGCACCATTTTCTTTATATTAAGTTTGCAGTCATTCCGCGGTTGTGTTTTTTAAAATTGAATCTTAAGATGTCAAAATAACTTAGTTTATATGCAAGATTTATTTTTCTTTTAGTCTAAACTATATAATTAATTTAATAATGATAATTTTGTAGTTTATATTTTTTTTACCTATGCTTCCTAATGTTATTGATGTAATTTATAAAAAAATATTAGAATATTCTTTATCATCAATACCACTGAAGTTAATAGTAGTCTTAGTCATTAATTAATTAATCATCTTCTTTATTTGGATGTTGATACATTTTCCTGACACTTAATCTCTATGATGATTTGCAGAATGCGATACTTAACTCCTTGGATGATCTGTATGAAGGCTATAGACGCTCCTTGTAAATAAGTTTTAGTCAAATAATCTTATTTTAGAATGTCTTAAATTCTCGTTCGGTATTTTTCATTTTTATTTATTGTATATATTCGGTATCATGTTTTATTTATTATTAGTCACAAAATTCTTATTCGATCGTCCATGTGACTCAATTCATCCATATCTAGCATCATACCCTTAAGGTATCCTTTTACAATAATGATTGGTTGTTCATTGATGATAATTAAGTCTTTAGTTTGACGATAGACGTAATATTATCTACGAGAAATATACTTGGTATTAGAGATTCCTTTGGTACGACAATTAAGATCTGAGATTATTTTGTACAACGTGAAGATTCCAGAGACTAGTCTCGTGAAAATGGGAACGATAGATGGGCCGCTTCCTGTGGTATTGGATCGTTTATGGAGGGGAACGTTCGTCGTCGAGGGATGGTTTCCAAACACTTCAAATTGGATGTTTTACAAATCAAATTGGACGTTTTACAAATCAGATTGGACGTTTTCAAATCAAATTAGACGGTTTACAAATCAAATTGGACGTTTTACAAATCAAATTAGACGTTTTACAAATCAGATTGGACGTTTTCAAATCAAATTAGACGGTTTACAAATCAAATTGGACGTTTTACAAATCAAATTAGACGTTTTAATAATTCATAATGAATTATACCCAAAATATCCCAACAAATACATAACAAAACTTTTTTCAATGATATTGTTGGCCGAGGAGTAGGCACAGGTGCCTGTTGTAAGGATAACCATTGTTTTTTTCATCTGGCATTGTTGTAATGGACCCATTTCTCATCCCCAGTAATAATTCTTTTGAGAAATGGATATGTTTCGTGTCTGGACAATAAAGATGCCCAGATTGTTACGCGTTGCTCTAAGGCCGTTGGGGAGAGATCGTACGGTACCCAAATTCCTTGCCAATTTTTTCCCCAACCTTTTCAAATGATCTTGTACAGTTGTTATTGGACAGCCAAGTCATGTGAGAATTCCTTCACTGTTTTACGCGGATTTCACCAATGAATTTAAGGCGTCATCGTCGATTTTGGTTTTAGGTTTGTCCTTTAACTCCCTATCATCACTTTTGAACTTCCAAATAACCATCTGAAGCACTTTCGCAGTTTTAAGACGTCTCTATAAATATCGAAGATAGTCTTTAATCTTATATCAAATAAAAACAGCATAAAATACCGCAAATGTGTCTCTTCAATCTGAGGCTTCTGCATTTTTCTGCTACGGCAAAGAAAATAAAAAAAATATAAAAATGAAAAGAGTAAGAATTGAGCTTCAAAATGATACCAAATACGACGTGCTAACTCATCGGCAATCGGTGACAAGCTGATTTTAAAGTAACGCAACAGAAAAAATGTCATTTCTTTCCGTTTTACCTATTTTATTGCGGTTAAATTACAAAAAAATATGTCATTTTAATATTTTTTGTATTTGTAACAGCCTGTATGTGGCATTACCACCGGTCGCAATATAAATAAGCCCCGGTGCGTACAGGACTACCGGGCAGTTACAAATGGAATGTTGAGTGTGACGCAGCACTGCGGTAGGACACTGATGCGACAGGTCCCCGTCCCTCAGGACCCTATGCGGGATACGGGGGTGGGAAGAGGTTAATGGCGGCTTATAATTACCAGGCTCACCCCTCGCCAGCGAGTATGTGGTTTTAAATATTCACGCGGTTCGGTGACAAGTGGTGCACGTGGACGGGCCCAATTTTGATAGTCACGTACTCGCTCACCTTCCGCGGAGCCTTGCTTATCTCGCAACAATCTTTTTCAGTTGTTAACAGCGCAAACTTTTGTATACTCCCCGGCTACAAATTATCTTTGAAAGTTTGATACGTTCGTTTCATGTTTCCGACTGAAAATTAACTGAAACTCGAGGCGACTCGTTTAGTCGGCAGCGTGTATACATGTATATTTATATATATATTTTTATATCGTCTCTAAATCTTGTACGGTATCATTGTGCTTTTATGAGAGCTATAAATTTAAATTGGAACAGTATCCCGGCAGCCTGTTGCTCTCTTTCTTTGACCATTATCCTCTATTGAGTCTATCGCTGAGGGATAATATTATTACAAGACACGATAGACGTAAGCGGCTTACCGCAGTGTGCGCTCTAGGTATGGATGCGAATATTCTGGGCATAAAGATAGATTTACGATGTTGTGCAAAGCTATAGTCGCGTTGTTAATCAATTTTTATTGACAATTATGGCGAGTAATGGGGCAGTGAAGACAATTTAGGATTTTAAATCCAAGAGATGATCGTTTAGGATTAATAATAAATAAATTCTCGAGGCGATTCGCAATTGATTTTTAATTCGCGCATAAAAATATATATGCGCTCGCTATTCATTCATATTAATTTTAAAATATATTATAGCTATTTTTGCACAGTTTCAGCCCCTTTATCAATAACTTGATGTATGAGTAATACGTTTTATATAATATTTAATCTTTTAGTTCTTCTAAATGCATTATTACAGATTAAATAATTAAAATCAACTGATTTACATATAAGATTTAATGATTGTTAGCAAAAAATCTTTAATACAGATGATATGTAAAAATTTCAGACGAATACGGATTCAAAAGCATTATTAGGATATTAAATTAACTCAAAATCGTTATAATTATACTTTTTTTACAACAGCAGAACACATGAATTCATTCCTACGGCTAACATTAAAATAAGCATTTATTATAGCTACCAATGTCAAGATACGTCAGGATCATGTATACCAAAACAACTGATAATTGTTATATAGAAAATGTTCGTGAAAAATTATTCATTGATGAAAGTTTTCAGGGGTGGGATTTTCCCGATAACATTTCATATACAAAGGTATTTTATTTTATGGCACACTGGTGAATAGGATTTGTTCCGTGGAACACAAAATAAAAATGCCTTAAATAAGGAAATGTACCTTATGAATAAAGAAAATCATATATAATATGAATAAAGAAAATCACAGTCTAGGTAACAATATTTTTCAATATATTAATAATATTTTATCAACATTTACACAAGTGGTAATAATTTTATAAATTAGTGAGAGGAATGAAACTGATTTTTAGAAAGAAACCTGTCAAAATGCGGCTCTGAATTAGATTAACAAACACGTAAGTCTTCATCAGCCATCTGTAATCACTCTCGTTTTTTTATTTCATTTCCAAGAGCGCTGGAAAATCAAATTTGCAAAGATACGACGATCCATGCGGCAACAGATATTAATTTAATATATTGACTCCAAAGCGAAATCTAAAATGCTAACAACTCAGAAAATGAGGTTTTGTGCACAGGGTCGTTTTTTAGATCTATATAAATTTTCTCTAT